>JAAAYG020008817.1:0-25041 GCA_009936455.2 Tomocerus minor | reverse complement strand
AACTAATTGTCATTTACAATCTACAATTTTACAATTTTGTAATTACAATTGGACAATCTTTATGAAATACGCCCCAGGAAATTGAAAAGAGGATGTACTTACGAAGCCCGTCTTTATACTCAAATGACACTTTTCCTTTAGTAACTTTCATGGACTGAATAACCGCATACTGATGAGCGTGTAAATGGTTTGGACCCAACTCCGCAACAATTCTGCGGTGGTGGTGCCAATTGTTGTCGATGTAGACAACAGCCCCTGGGAAAAAGCTGTTGTAACGAACAGGAACTAAATCCCGTGAATCAATGTCATCCTCAATCACATCCGAATTCTGCAAATTACGTTTTTGTATATTATTTATGTATCTATTTTCACAATTTAATGAATTATTAATTTAATGTTCTTGAAGTTATTAAGGTCCTTACCATCCATAGGACCGACACTCTGGTCGCCGTTATCATGATTTCTACAGAAACTTGTTTCGGGTAAGGTTTTTTCGGAAGAATCTCCTACAAATATTTATCAATGGATATAATTAGTAATTAGCTGTCATTATAATTAGTAAACAAAGTAAATAAATATTATTATGTATGTTAATAACTACATGAAAATACATAAACAAATGTATTTGTTAATTTTGAGATATACTTTGCTCCCATCATTCAATCTTGGTCGCTTGTGTCTGCGACGATGCAAATAGTAATCCTTCGCAATGGTGTTTTGCCATGTCCATCTGGACAAGAGGTTTTCCCAATCGTCATCAGTCATATCACAGACACGGACATCTCCGATATTCAAGCCATTGTCGTGTGACACCAATACAAGTGCCTCACGATCTGGATTGTTCTTCACACTTTTTCCAGGCTGTATATCTGAAGCGTCTGGAAGTGCTTCAACTTTTTTCACCCAATTTACAGAGATGATGTGCGGCTAAAACAATCGTAAAATTTTAATAAAACTTCTGACTAAATTGTAAAATTTGTAAAATAGTTCATACAGTTGTTGTAAAAGTATTTCTCCCTATTTATAAATATAATTATTTGTGTTGTAATTACTTTAGAAGTGTTAATTGTGATGCCCACGGGAGTTTCCGAAGAACTACTGGGTTTTATAGCGTTACCGTTCGTTCCCCATCGAAGAGACGAAACTTTAAGAAGCTTGTTGAATGGAATTTCAAAATTTCTTCCTGGAAAAAGTCCTTGGAGGCCATTGATATGAAATTGTGAAGTTGGTAGTTTCATCTTTGGCATAATCGGAATAGAAAGCATCTGTTTGAAGAGATCTACATCTAGTGAATGAGCTTCTTGCCTTGTTCCATTTTTAAAGTCCACTGTGAATTCCACAGTGTTTGAGATATCAGTAACAACGCCGATCCAACCTTTTAACAGCACCATGTCGTCTATTTGCCAAGAGCGGTTTCCAAAAAATGCGCCAGGTTTGTTGTAAATGTACAATTCACGACTCAAATCATTTCTCGCAGCCTCTTCGGACTGATAAATTCTAGCGGACGCTGTCTGGGAAAGCGAACGAACGTAACCAACATCGTTTGGGCCTCTTTTCACCAGTTGTCCTATTTTCAGGTGTCGATCAATTAGAGCCAGCTGTAAAATGAAAGTAAATTGTGCACATCTATTTTTCAAGGAAAGTCTTCGTACTGTTCGTACGCATTTATTTTAGTCCTTGACATGGAATTAAGCTATTTATTTTTATTGTTTGTCCAGGTACATACTTCTTTTGCAGCGATAACTGCGTGGGTTTCGTTCGGCAGTACATTGACAAACAGCTTCCGATAAAATGGATCCCCGCTTAAATCTTCTTTACTTCGATCCATAATCTTCTGTTGGAAGTGTTCTTCGGGCAAATCCGTTTGCTTAGGGATTTTGGCCACGGCAAAAGTACCATCTTGAAGACAATGCACCACCACATCTCCAACAGCAATGCGTCCGTCTCGTTTAAAAACTTCTTTTTCAGTCGCGGCAGCCATTTCCAGTAATCAAATTCTCGTCCTAAATTATCTTAACAGATCCAAGTAAGCTGTTTTTTTTGGTTCCTTTTTTACCTCCAGGAAAATACGTAAAAAGCGTGGAAAGATGCAAATATTTTAGTTTCGAGTAGATTTCACCTTTACTTGTCACTCAATTTTCTTCTAGGAATTAGCAGTTTCTGTCATTCGTGGTCATTTTGTTTATTCATCATAATAATAACCCAGAGTTCATCAGTCATACATGGTGCAGCAGTATGTAGCTATATCAACGTAACTATACGCTTTAGCTTTTGTGCAGAATGAGTTCCTTTATCTGGAAAATCTCACATTCAAGAATTGCATGCTATTTAAGTTTTTTAAATCTAAAATTCCCAAGTTCATCCTAAAGAGAATTTTCTAAAATGTAATGATTTTAATCTAAGTAATTCTGAATATCATAAATACTCTATGTAGAATCGTTAAAACGATCCTACACAAAATATTCAACGGAATTTACTAAAGTGCTTTAAGATAAAGTACGTTTAACTTTATATCTTGCCAAGTTTTCGTCTTGCATGGAATAAGTATTTAGATGGTGGAATAAAAGTGGAAAACACAGATGAAACAGTGGTGATAAATAATATGATATTTTTATCATTGCAAGCTCATTATGTAAGCAGACGGAGTTTATTTCAGCATACATCAAGAGCACGTGCAGTTTCTAACTCCGTTGTAGGTTCTTGGAAAACGTCTTCTTTCTGTAGAATATCATTATGCTACTTACATTAAAGCCATATAGTCATAATATTATTTGTCAGCTCATGTGAACATGTGCATCATCATGGATTTTATCTTTGAGTCATCAGAAAAGTTCTCAAGAACACAATGTTTGAATTGTAATCATGGTGTAGTAACGTAAGAGAATCAAGACATGAAGAACACCCACGATTTTCCAACGGAGCTTTTGCTTACATATCTAATTCTGTAACGGAATCGATACCGAAATAAATTAAAACATGATATCAAGTCGATATATAATTTCTGGATAATGTCCTTAGTCCGCTAGTGGATCAAGAAGGCAATTTAAATGTGCGTAAAGCATTCCCAAGACGCAATATGAAGAAAAATATGTTTATCCTCCTGACTATAAACACGACGTTGTACGTGTCAATATAAAATCTTGTTGCTCTAAAACAAAGATCTGCTATAAGAATATTTTCTTGTTATTTTCTGAGGATTTTACTAAAGTTAAGAATAGCAAAAATAAGTAAAAAACAAACAATAGGTTCTGTCAAAGTGAGCTGAAAGATTCGACAGTCTAATTATACACCAAGGCAATGTCATCGGTTTATATAGGAAATGCTTTTATGCATCTGACTTTGGCAGAGATTCAATTTCAGCGAACGACTGGTGTCTGCAAACACTTAATGAATGTGCGTCAGCAAAATTTGAAGTGTTAAGTTCACAATGCTGTGGCGCTTTTTAAAACAATTCACTGAGTAAGGAAAAGTCTAGCAACGAAAGAGAGTGTCACTGGCATCATGTACGTTTTCAATTTCATTTGATATCATACAACAAGCTCTGAAAATCACAACTGGCCTTAGGATTTCCTTTCCAAGAAGACGTGTGTGCTCTTAACCTCTGATCCTTTGGTACACCGTTTTGTTATCGATACAGAAAATCAAAGTCACACTGACACAGACTGAGCGGCTGAGCGCACATCAGTCACACAAAAAATCATACAGACACCCCACACACATTCCACGGTCATTTAGCAATTAAGGAAATGATTTAGGCATTAAATTACGATTATCTAAGAGCAATAATCTTTAGAAGAAAGATTCCATTCATTCGAAAATGCTAACTCTGAATCCTGTCGCTAATTTTTACGACTTCCGATTTGCTTTGTTGACGTCTTCACGGCTAATGTGACTAACGTAATTAGAATTTAATTTATGTTGTACATTATTGCTAGTGTTTTATCTTAGACGTCAAAGGGAATTAGCATAGACGTCATAGTTTGAGATATTCCCATTTCCCATACAATGAGTCTTTTCCATCAAATGAGGGAAAAGTGGGAAATATATGGGAAATAGGAAAAATGAACATGATTGGCTGCTATGAGGTACCCAGCGGCTAACTTGACATCTAAACATTAATATTAATATTATTGCTATGATTGGAATTTGAGAATGTCATAATATTTCCTAATGTTGAAATAATATTATGATGATCATCAGTGACAACTTTCGGAAGAAATTTGGCGTTTTTTTTTTTACTGTTTTTACTACCTGCTGCAGACAAATCATAATCAAGCAAAGCATAATAAATAAAGAAGTTCAGTTCAACGAGTATGGAAGATGATGTAGTATTATGTAGCTCTTCGTAAAAATTATCGGCGCGCAAAAACTCTTTTCTCGCATATAAAAAGCTATTACCACTCTAACAGAGCAGTTTATATTATCCTATCTGTGTGTAAAGCTTTCTTTTCAATTATTTTTTCTATTTCCCATTTTCCCACCCACTTGCATTTTTAGCTTTCCACTTTTCCCAATGGGAAATTTCCGACTAGTGATATTTCCCAAACGAAACAATGACAGACATGAATGAACATGTTATGTGCAGTAGCTATTCATGTATAGAATTTGGTTAATTTAATGAAGTTTTAACCCTATTATGTTAACTGTCGATTCAATTTCTTGATGTAGATTCTATGATGTAGAGTGATTTCTTTTTGCAGCACGTAACTAATGATTCAGTGTATTTTAATGTTACATGTTTGCGTGCTAAGCAATTACTTGGTTTTAATGAAGCTATTGCATTTTAATTGCAATTAGTTTTTAATTAAATTCGTATTCGATATTGAGTCAGGTAACTGATGCTAATAATGGGAAAATGTGGTGGACGCTCCATGATAATAATGCAGAAGGAAGAAGTGAAATAGTAGTCAGTCAGTATAAATTAGTTAGCTTCTGAATTCCAAGGTAATTGTATTTGTTTAAGCCACGTTTAAGCTCATAATATAATAATAAATGCAATGCAGTAGTTGCATATGTATGTATATGTAGATGGTAGTATAAGATTACGACAATAATGTGTTTTTGAGTAAGATGATGATGAGATAAAGTTAAAATTGTTATTCATGTAAGAGTTTCATGCAGTCGTTTGCTATCTGCAACTATTTACATATTATTATTAGTCAGTAGCCAGAATAATATACTATTGTAAAACTAATAAAGCGAGTAAGTTTAATCTGTGTATGTCTACTTGATCATGATGATAGAATGTTTCAAAATGTAAGTGCATAGAGTTCTTTGTGTTAATAATAATGGAGAAAAAGAATTAATTGTCATGTAAGGTTAGTTATTGTTGTGCAGGCTGCGAGAGTAGGCTACCTAACTAACCTAACCTACACTGACATAAAAGAAATTCTTCAAGTTTTTCTCTCTTCAGAATACTACACGTGATATAATTGCAATTGTGACTATAGAGTGGTTTTCGAGACGAAGAAGAAGAAATCCCTTTTTGGGTAGTGGTTTGCTTTTGCTGACTCCTGACCTCACTCTGAGAGATTTGCCTATATAATAATAACTGCCATTGATTGTCGTGTGCTATTCCAAGACAAATACAAATGTTACTTGGCCTGGTTAGGTAAGGTTTCAATTAATTCATAATTAATATTTTTATTTGCTAAATGTGACCCCATTTAGATCTGTGCATGTAGTCCAATCGAAGATCAGGAAATTCCCTTAACGATTAGATGCATAAAAACGATATATGAGTAATATGAGCTATGCTACAGTAAATGAAGGAAATCATTTATGCTTTAATGCTTTTTTTTCTGCCACATAATATAACGACCTAGCACATTGTAACAGTAAACGTTGCGACTACGTCAACCATACATGGAATTTATAGTGCAAACAATTTGCTTATTGTTTGAGATTGAGATTATCTTTTTATGAGGGTTGTATAGTTCATAGGATTAGTTATGTACACGCTCAGGATTTTTAATGTTTCTTCTAAGCTAGAGCACCTAATAAAAAAAAGAAATGTTATCTCTCCTCCTATATATTCCAATTGGGTTCAATCAGGGAAAAATCCAGTTAGCTTAAGTGAAATGGAGTGCACGAAAGTTGATATAGAAGGGTAATTCTGCTAACCGTTTATGCAAATGGGAGCAATCAATAAAAAACATTCTTCAAGATAGTACAGAAGTGACTAAAGTTCGTCTGAGACGAAATAATATTTGCAAATACCATCATATAAAAATCTTTCATGCTATAGCAAAGTAATAATCGTTGAGTCAGAAGAAAAGTGTGGCACCTGCATAGTATAATATAGAGCTTAGTTAAACTCCTGCACAAAAACCTGTCTCTGTATACATTGAAAAGGTTTTCGGCTTCGTTTGGAGTAAATATTTGATTTTCGCTAAATGTATACACAGAGACATGCAAAAAGATGTATGAGAAAATATATTTAGTGGGAAATATAGGACATAGAATGAATTATAGATTGGGAACTGAATAGCAAGTACCTACTTGTTAGTACATGTGCATCTCTTTTCTGCAGTGGATAGCTTCAGCTTATTTATTATTGTTAGACTCTGCGGAGGAAAATGTTAAAGTATCACACCAAAGTCGCCAGCTAACAATAAAAAGCTAAGAAATTCCTACCTACCGCATGAAAATTACGCTAGACACTATGCACAGAACACAACAGATTGCTATAATGCACGATTTTCAACGGACTACTTGCTACATGCACACTATAAGCTATATAGTATATAAGCAACACAAGTATATAAAGGATAAGAAATAAGTAGCAATGTACTTTGATGTGGCTACATGGAAGTTTAGAAAAAGGATTTGCAAGGCGTTCGGAGAGAAGAAAGCTGGAGACGGACTTGTGCAAGACTTAAAAAATGGAAGGAAGGGATAGAGAAGAGGCAGACAGAGAGAGGATTCAGACTTCAGACAGAAAACATGTAGACATAAGTCCGTTCACTTCATTACACAGTCTTATATTTACTCCAACAACGGACTAACTACTATAATAAAGGAATGTTTGCACATACAATATACAAATAATATTATGTAGGTACACTAAGAATATTTAAGTACACGTTTGAACTAAGAAGGACTGGCTCATTGATTTCCTTATTATATTAATGTTATGTATTAACTTTCAACATCAAATCACATAACTACACATTTTTATAACCGCCTTCTCCTCATCTATCTCTAAGGATGTAATTTCAACGCTAACTCCCTTTACCAAGAAAATAAAACTAGAAACGCTACATATACCTACAGACTCTAACCACGAAATTATTTACAACTCTCGTTACACAAAAGCAAAGCAGAGAAATGTTCTCTCAAAGTGAAATTCATTATTTACATTACTACTACAATATAGTGCTTTATGGCTATATATCTAAGTAGTCTATGTATGTCTATATATATTCATATATAGAATGTATATATGTATGTACACATGTAAGGTTATAGCTTTACCCATGAAAAATAAATTAAAATTGCTCGAATACATACTTAGCGATGCGAAATGCCAAGGTTCTTATTGACTTTCCCAAAATTACTACCTTTCATTGTGGCAGAAACAAAAGCAGAGGCGACTACTTGCTATGTATACTGTCTGACTGCATTGGCTGAGCAATTATAATGTTATAGCTGTAAATTAAGAGGATAAGCTAAATTAATTTTGTGGTGGAATGTTGAAAATGTTGCTGTGATTGAAAGGTCAATTTGTCGCCGTCCTGGTTAACAAGACAAGTACCTACGAGAAGTTTCGAATAATATGATTTACATGTCTCAAGGTAGACAAATACAATCGACCTAATTTATTATCAAATGCGTGTTTCTCTCAATTCGTAATAACTGCAGAATGATCTGTAGTAATTATTATTCTCTGTGTGAGAGAGTCACTTTTTTTTTCAGTTGATTCACAGTAGTGTAATTGTAATAGATGGAATTAAATTCCGTGCATGGTTCTTTCACCTTCTGCACTCTCTTCAATTTTCTGTAGTGCTCTGCAAAGCAACTATGCTAACATAACAGTATTTTAATCTTTTTCAGTGTCAAGAACACTTACGGCTCGTTTGCCACTTTTACACTCATACACACACACAGAGTTATAAAACCTATCTCTCTCTCTCTATATATATGTCCATTATAAATATGCATAGTCATGAAATCTTTAAAATACCTTCATTTATCATAGCACTAACGTAACTATATATGCATAATTAACAGACGATAAGATAAATGATACAAAGTAATGCTTTCTATCTAATTGAAGAGCAATCAAACGAAATGCCCATGCAATAGTTACCTAATATGGTTAATAATATCTCACCTAACAGCTCTGCTCAGGTGTCTTCTTCAATATCCCATACTTAACTTTCAATTAGTGAACAGTGATTAGAGATATCTTTGCTGAAATGCATCCAGAGATCATATCTATCAAGACAAGACAAGATAATCATAACATGAACCTGTATATATAATAATGTTGTTTATCATTCTATATAATTCTTATTTATTCTCTTATTATTATTTCTCCTTCCCATTTCATTTGCTATCCTTGCGTGTATCATGATAATTATTGTTAAATCAACAAAGCAGTCCTAACAGGAATCGTAAAGCTACCTGGCTCAGACATTCACATTTCTAATCAGAATGTAGATAAACATATTTCCAAGCCACTTCTACACTATACATCATTTCTCTACGAACTCTATCTCTTGTCCATGTACTTTGACATAGATTTAAGTGCATGTCAAGTGATGCAAGGTATAATTATAGCTCCAAAATTGTTAATCTAAATAAGTTACGTGTGCAAATAAACAGAGTACCTACACCTTGCAAATGTACACTGAGTATTATAATATTAGAAAAAGCAATCAAACGTAATTGTATATTTTTACTACTCCTTGTTCCTTTCCAGGTATAGTAATACAAAACTCACAATGAAATTCGGACATGTGCAATAAATAAGGACGTATTTTTGCAATCAAATTTACACTCATGCATAAAAGCCAATATTTTATCTGTAGGAAAAACTGACGCTAGCATCGCAAATGTTTTGTTACTCATTTTTTAATTTAATAGGATTATAGGGTGTGTGATAATTGATTGTGGAAGGACAAAAGGAAATGAAAACTTAATCACACATTTGATTGAAAATGCCAACACAACATTTTCATCAGTCACTTTGCCTTGCATTTTACATATCATCCCTATTATTTTCCTTCAACTATGATAGTAATCATTGCAATAATCCAATACAATGTTACTTCATTTTTACATTTCAAAATAATGGTAATTCAATGAATTGCTTTTCATGCATGCCTCTACAATTGAGCAGGATGAACTGGTTTTTATTGTACTAATTGTTAAGCAATTTTTTGTATCTCCAGTTTTAGCTATCACTTGGCCATGTCATATGATTCCTACAATTCCTAATCCTTTTTAAATACCTTATTTAGCAATAGTTGATAATAAAACTATAATAAAATGTGGATCTGGTTCATTCATAGCAATGCAGTATGAATAATGCTTCACGTTGCACAACGAGACAGGATGTTTATTATTTTATGACTTATATGAATGGCAACAATTATATGAGTTCATTTTTATGCAACAATTTATTTCACTAAAAAGAGTAACTTGTTCCAGTTTTTGAATTTATTTATGATGAATATTTGAGAATATGACTTGTAGTGAGATTACTATAGTCTATAATGCATACACACTACACACCTGATCTGAAGTATTTATTTGCTTTGCACACACACATTATACAGGTATATATGTAATGATGTGTCATAACGTCATTATCAATTATTGAATTTCTGGTTTTACCTTTACCTTCGTTCATCAGAATAAAAGATAATTCATTGAAGTTGATGATTTCGACCGATAAGAGTTTTTTATTGTATGAATTGTATCATCTGAATTTCAAAAGGATTACAGGTAGCTAAGCACAAAAGCGCACATAGAAATAAACCTGACACGTTATACATAATATGTTTTGAAATTCTAAATTCGGAAAGAATAGTTAGTATATGTAGCTAATTTAAAAAAGGCATGACTCGTAAATTCTGCATCGGTCACGCAATTTATTAGGAAAGTATAAAATAGTCAGGCTCCCCCTTTTCACCTCCTTCTTTGCATTTTAATGAATCAAATTAAGTGTAGATTTCGCGATTTCCCATATTCAGACGGGCGAGTATATATTTAAATATTTAAGACTTGAGTAGAGAAGCGGCTTTGTTAATGACCATGAGCTGTATGTGCAAAGTGCACGTGTTGCCTTGTAATCTTGTTAACGACTTGCATGTACGAGAAGGGTAATAAAAATGATTCTTGGAATACCCATGCCTATATAGATGATGATTAGAAGGAGAGGAGAAGAGGCAGGAGGGAGGAAGCGTGAGACTCTCATGAATTTAGGACTAGACAATGGAATTTAAGTTTAGAGTGGAGGATTCGTCAAAAGTTCAGTGTAAAATGGAAGCTATTTCATCGAGTGCCTATGACCTTCAACTTGAGAGAAAATCAATCATACAGTTCCCGTCTGCAACTCTAGAGTTGTTCCACGAAATCTTTTGGGCCACATAGTTGTGTACTGGTTGAACATTGAAATGTGCACTGGAGGCTTTGGGATTGGGAATAGCTCTCGATCTATCTATAGAGGGCTAAGTATATGGGTATCTAAACTTTGCCAATTCCCTATCAGTTCTAGATACATTTTTCGTCATAGATATAAAATTGCGTCAGAATCGGCTCCTGCTTTCTCAGGCCGACACGTCATGCCCATTCGGAACATGCACAGCTCCTTCACTCACACAGTTCAGTGTAGTAAACAGTCACCCTAGTAAATAGTATTTTTATAACGGAGCAAAGTAGTGGAAATATCGATCTGAGATTTGCACTATTATTCGCAAACATGCGCGATTTTCATTTCCCATTATTCGCTCGTGTTCTACTTCCAGTTCCAGACGTTCCTAGAACGTACAGAAAGATCAAGAGCCTTCTCTTAGAAGAAGGACGCTGAATTCGAAACACTCTCCTAGAACTACTACTAATAGTACTGTACACTGAACTACTGAACCTACTTATATCGCACTTAGCGGGAATGAACTTAATATGTTCTGTTGCAACATTGCATTGATTCAACACGCTTCCCACAACCCCATTTCCGAGAACTCCATTCAACTCCGCTTTCCAATTGACAACTCGCGACTAATCTTCTCCTTTCCTTGCAAACGTCCTTAAGTCGTGTCGGCGCAGTTAGTCCTAAAAATAACTATTCATTCCCATGCTTACGTAAACCTCGCTATTTCTTATTCATTTCTCGTGACTCCACTGCGAGTGCGACTCTACCAGAATCTTCCATATATTATTATCATATGTACTTGTATGTAAGTGTAATGCAATTCGTAATAGACACTAACCATCATCTGTCATCTACCATACTGCCAATTTCCATCAATGCTAATAATTAATCTCTTATCCTCAATTTCGCTCAAAACAGACATGTTTTTCTAGACTTTCTCCCGAAAACATGCCACCACTATTGGCTTTTTCTATCTATAGATATTCCTGCGGCGCAATTGCTACCTCATCATGCCATCATATATATATTTGATTAAATGTTCTACAAGGTGAATCCTTTCCTGATTAAAAACTAATTTACTAATTTGCTTTCTCATTTTCTCTGTTGCCAACTTTGTTTTTGCCAAAACATGTTTTCCCAACTCATATGTTCATGAATATCCGTACATAATGTATCTATCATCAGTTTATTACAGTAATTGCATTACTATCTAATTAATTAGAAGTAAATCAGCAAAGATAAAAATTCAAGCACCTCAACCAGCGATAAGTAGGTATACACAATTTATTTCCAATAGTTTATAGCTGCCTATAAACACAAGGGAAATTTACACACGCGAATATCATAATAATATAAACCTTCTGGTAAACAAATAAATAAAAGCTGAAATTGGAAATAAGATCAAACGATCAGAATTCTTTTCATGTTCCAATTTCGCGTGCAAATATCCAGAAGGGAAAAAGGGAATAAATACTAATGGCAAACAACGTCTTATCAATTCCTATCTGTATGTCTTTATTGCTTTGCCTAAAATAGATACATATTGCAATTATTGACTTGCTTTTTATGTTTTCTTCAGACAAATACCAAAAAAATAGATTAGGATTTATACAGAAATACATTAATCATGAAAATTCGTAGTAGCAACTGTTACGATTACTACGAATGTAGAGTATAGAAGGATATTTACTTTGATTCAATTTCAGTGTCAGTGTACTCGGCATATGTGTATCGGAAAATATTTTTAGTATCCAAATAATAATCTCATTGTGTATCAAAATTACATTAGGATTTTTTGCAGACTGCAGTCGCATAAATTGAAAACACGATCAAACGTTTTAGCACACGAAAACAAAAACGTGTGGATCCTTTTTTCTTGCGACAACTTTAGTAGATACAAAATTGCTTTCAGACAATTAGAAATAAATGACCATAGGTTTATTGTGGCAAACATAAATTGGCAATAACAAGTAATACAATAAATCCAAGGTCTGCACCAACGAAACTCAAAGCCGAAATGCAATATAAAGCTTTTCGCGTTGATTTCCTTTGAGGAATGTAATTTGCAATTGGCGAGTGCACGAAATAAGGGAATGCAGTCGAATAAATGAATTATAGCTGATTTAGCAGAATGCTATCTGAGAGAATGTAAATCCAAAACCACACAGAAGAGATAGCCTTCCAAATTCCAAAGGAGACGAAGGAAATCGATATTCAGTTGAAATCAAACAGTCATTACTATTACAGTTGCTATTAATTTGATTGGCTTCCCATAAATTGTGTTCATTTTTCGTTCTGAATCGAAAATAGAATGGATATTGGCTTGATGTCACAAGTTGGATTTCCCATATAATAAGCGTGTACACACAATTACCTCGATAATAATATTTCCTAGTAATGCTACAACGTAAATTGCTACAGAAGAAGTAGAAATGAGCACGTATTAAAAGAATCCATCAATCACGTACATCCTACTCAATAATCAATAGTTATTAAGAAACTCAAAGGAATTTTAAGAACAATATTTTCAACAAAGAGTCAGGTAATCCTGACTTTTGCCAGATTAATTTGGAATATCCAGTTACATATATCGTGTAGCAGAATTAATCCGACAGCAAAGGTTCAGTTAATCGTGAAAAGATGCTCTTGGTTGCTTTTTCTCATTGTTCCTTACACAACTTCCCTTGTACACATCAAATATGACCTCATATTTATATTTCGCAAAACAATAATGACGCAAGTGATAACAGACAATGTGACAAGGCAAATTGCGTATTTTATTTGGAGGAAAGTGCGAGAAAGTGATTACATCCGACCGAGGAAACAAATCATAATATTATTCCTATATCCACCAAAGATTTTACTACATAACAGTAGTGCTCATACTCACTCAATAAGAAGTATCTCAAACATCATACTTAATGGAACAATCCGCCCATTTCCTAATTAATAATTTATGATAATGATTCTTAGACAAACACTAATGCGCATTTTAAACATTCTAAATTGCAAAGCTAATGGAACTGTGCATTGGAATTTTTCTATACACACATGAACAGAGTTAAGATTTCCATAAATAAATAACAAAAGGAGAAATAGCAGTTAAGTACTGATCTCATTGTGCATGCGTGAGCAAAACATGACATGTTATACGTGAACTTCATTTGGTAGTACAATACAATTAGGACACCAATATTTATTATATTGATTCATTGGAACCCAAAGTTGTTTTCCTGAATTCCTAACAATTGATTAATCTGATAATTCTTAAAACACCTCAGCCAAACTCTAATTTGCTGTTATTTATTATTTTTAATAGCTTAGACTCTATTTACGGACACGGTCAGTCATTACATAAGAATTTCTCCGTAAAAAGTTCAATTAAATCATGTTCACAACATATGCTATCAATGTAATACGCATTTTGTTTTTTGATTAAATCATACGGTAAGTTTTATGAGTGCCTATACTTACTTTTTATCTTCTACTTAAAAGTGTTATGCAACAAATTAATAAAGTCCATTTTTCAATCCCTATACTTTGATCAGTGATCAATTATTCATACATACTTATATGTAGCTAGGTATACAGTTTTTACAATACATAGTTATATGCATGTCTAAATACCTACATACTTGACCACCATTATAGGGTCGCTCGCCAAAAATCCTGTCATTCATAACAATAGTGTCTACCTACTTGTAACGTGAACAATGAATGTAGTATTTAGCATTACTAATTACTACACATCAGATACACAAATATGCACATCACAAGATAGATAATATTATTACAGTGATAAAACCTCTTTTCATTTATACTATTACCTACTAGAACGAAGCGCTTTTAGCATATATGGAAAATAATCACGAGTTAGTCATTGTTGAGTTCACTCATAAATCACGCATACACAGAGAGCATTAAATATTCACACAAGAATTCTCCTGTCAATATTGCATGTAGCATGTAGTTACTATTTCCACAAGGATCATTAAAAGTTAATAAAAGATTCACCACACTGTCTCAACCTGTAACTTTAAGCCAGAACAAAAGATGAACTAAACGCATAGCTACATAAATTCATAGAGATTAGAAAATTCTAGTCGAAAGCAAATCAGTCGTGTCATGATTTTATTTCAGTTGGAGCCTCGGAGCCTGTATTTGATTCCGACTTATACAATCAGACTGGTTTCTATAGAATGCAGAGTTGTAGTCCCGGGGTTTACTATTATAGTGTCCCCCTTCCAAAAAATAATGTCATTTTTTTGCAAAAAGGGCCGATATCTTATTACTTTCCCGGATTCCAAGAAAGCAATCAAAGCTAAATTATCAAAAAGGTGTATAGGAATAATTTTTTACTGGAAACAACGATCTTCCATAAAATAATGTATTTTTTTTTGGCAAAAAGTGTTGATTGACGATAGCTTATTGCTCTCGAGGATTCCAAGAAATCATTCAAAAGCTAATTATGAAAAAGGTGTGTAGGAATAATTTTTTAGTGGAATGTACGATATCTTTAGTTCATCGTCCTCCGAAAATCAGATGTAAATACGGCCCTGCTATACTATGGCATGTTAATAATAAATGTAATGATTAGGGTTATACAGTTAAAGTGTTAGGGGAGCTCAGAAAATAATAAATGTAGAGAGAGAGAGAGAACAATGTAGAAACATGGAAGCCAAAGAGGCCATGGCAGAACACATTGTATTCAAAGTTAAAGGATAAGTATTTAAGTATTAACATTCAATAGAAGTATTATTATGGCATTAGCATTTATTCATTACGAGATAACAAATATTATTATGGCTAACGTATCTACATACGTAGGTAGTAGCCTATAGAGCCTAAGGATTTCTATTTCTTTATCTTTATCCCTATGATAATAATTTTATCCTAGTACAACACATACCAAGTAGCGGACTGACTGGAATTGATTATAATAAGTCAGTACCTACTAGTTATACTAGTATAATGAAGATGTTTATTAATTTTCGTTAATGACTGTGGTACTTCTGGCTAACTAAACAGAAAAGTTAAATGTACATGTTAAAATCACACCTCATCCTTAGTACAAAGTAAAATTGATTTGCGACAATGCGACTGAGTGCTGACGTTTGGCATGATTTCTGCTTAGAAGGAAACCGCACAGAGTATGTTGGCGCAAATGTAATGTCAGCATTGGCTATACGGTGGAAAGGATGCCAGACATAGAGTAGTGAAGTAAGTAGATATACGTGAATATAGAGGAGAGTAGAGAATACGCAATCGAGTGTCTGATACATAGTGAGGGTAAACCTGAGTAATCGACCAGTATTGTACAAGCGCTACGGAAAGAAACAAGGTCTCTCGCTACACTTCACTTTGTCTATCTGTAAAACAGGCCAAGCAAAATCCTTAACAAATCGACATTATTATTCCACATAATTGATTGTCAAAAGAGAGAGAGTCAGAGTCAGTACAAGCAAATCAATTAGCTAACTCACTAAACTACAGAGAGAATTATAAAGTTGTTACAAATCTAAATGTATCAGTATTAACGAAGTACTTGTCGAATTTGAAAACTCAATTATACACTCCACTGAGGATAAAGATAAAAAAGAATCACGTTACAGTTAATTTGCTCACATTATAATAATCATCACATTCCTAACCTCAGTCTCTCATCTCTACACGTCAAAACTACTCTGTAGAGAGAGAGAGAGGAGAGAGACTAAAAAAGTGTCGTGTGAGAGTTGGTTGGATATATATAGGAATATCCTGACTATACAATTAATTTCGTGCTGGAGAGGGCCAGGCCACATTTATATCTTTTCGGGGCTTCGTTCTCTCTCTCCAGACTCTATATATAGTCAATGTGCTTCTTTTCCCAATTGTGAACTACATATTATAGGTACCTAGTTAGTTCTCCTCTTAGGAGAGAACTACTGCACCGCACCGCCTACACAAAACGGCAGAAAGTCTGTAGTCCCTTTTTTCACATTGGAGCCTGGATGTATTCATGTAACTCACAAAGAGCCGAATCCTACACATCTCTCTATGATAAAAGCATTCTGCTATACTAAGCAGAAAGAACTCGTAGCTAACTCACATAGTGAGAGACGATCACTGTTTTAAAGTCACTCTACGACTTGTGCTGAGTTGACAGAGTAGCCCAAGTCCTCGTCTCGTCTCCTTCACGTCCACACGTCCAGTTTAAATACTAAAACACTCTTTCTAATTCACACATCATCAGTTACAATAGCAAAATAGAGCAATCGACAGTCGAAGGCCAAGTCCTTTCTTCGAATTAATATCTTACGCCAAACCAGTGCTCTTTCCCACAGTATCATTTAACTCCTGGTCCTGGCGAATTTGCCTGGCCAATTGAACTGCACAATTTAATGGTGAAACAAAGTCTCTTTCAAGACACCTCTTGTTCTTCGGTGTCAGTGGATACCGGAAAGGTTTTCTCTTCTTTCCGCCACTCTGCTGCATTCTTCTCCTCTGCCTCCTTGATTGCTGGAAAGGAATCTTCATTCGAGCCAGTAAATAAATACTCTATTTTTTAAAATATCAAATTTTATCATCAACATATTATGACACAAATTATTATATACATTTTTTACATAATTAATTATGCTTGTACTTTTTTATGAAACTTTTTCTTATATGAATGCTTACAATTGCCTGCATGTCAAATTTTAGACAGTTCCTAGCAATCGCCACACAGAATCTAAATTACATTTTAGGATTCACAAACGCTCTTATATAAATATCACTTTTATATACAATGTTTTGTTTACTCCTATCAGATAACAAATCTGAATGCTATCTCTCTCTCTTTGTCTCTAGTCTCTGCACTTATACTCGTCCTAATTAAGGACTAGCACAATAATACACAATTCTAACCAACATTTTCCCATCATTTTATTACAATAATCCATTTATGTTATTGTTAGAGAAATGTATGCCTACAAAAAATTTTTCCACAATTTCCTTGTCATGAACAGGCAAAACTCTATCACGCTTTTAAAATGCAATAATATCCATGGAATGGAAAAACAGAATTTCAAATTGCAATTTATAATTGGATTTGCTAGACATTCGTTTGTGATCCCTCCTTGAAGAAGGGCATTGTTGTTGAATCTGTGTATCCAAGTATGTACTTATTGTTTTAAAATGTAAAATCCCTTCTTAATTCTTGTCAAATGATTTTCGGAAAATTATATATTTCTAGATATTATTGTGTTCACTACACATAAAATTGCACTCACGCCACAAACAGACATAGACAATAGTTAGAAAATAAATAGTAAGTAGTAAGTAGGTAGTTATGTTTGAATACGGAAGGTAGTTTTGTTCCATTAGCATTAATCACAGTGGTAATTGGCATAGTTAATTGGTTTTTATATAAATATTCATAGGACGCACAGTGACTGTAATAATTCTAGTTTCTCATTAGAATTTAGTTTCGTGGTTGGATTTTCTGTGTGTAACAAAACCAAGAGTTTTCTTCCTCGTTCACTGTTTACCCAAGTGAAATGAAAAATAGGAAGAAAATCCTTCAAGAGCACTAATTTTCAACAATATCAATGCGTAATTAAAGCAGCAAGAAAAAAAGAGTAGTTATATAGTCATTGTTAGTTAGAGGAGAGTCGGTGGGAACTACAAAGGTTTTAATGGATCATATAAATAGACTTTATTGAAAATGTGACCTCTCACAACAAAAGGCATTGGCTGACTCTTCGGTAGTCTCTGTGCAATTCTATTAAATGTGAATGATCTATTGAAATAAAATGAGTATATATTATTATAGATATGATGCGACTTATATCTGTCTGTGGCTCAATTGTCTAAATATAAAATATCGAGAAAAACAGTAATATTATAGCTTAGATTTATTAACCGTTTTGTTTTGTTGAGTAATAACAATGAAGGGCTTGTTTCTTCCTGACTTTTATTGTGTAGACTGAAAGCGCGTGCACTAACCTTTTTTCTTATTTTATTTTCTTGCTGAGTGTGAGTAGTGAGAAGAGAGAGAGATGTAAAATTGGAGACATAGGGTCCATGTAAGCTGTTCCAGAGTTAATTTTTCTTTTCTGTTTTGTTTGTCCCGATAGGGTTAGCATTCTTCGCTGTGTCAGCTCAGCCTGCCCATTGATTTGAGAAAGAATTAACGAACCAGGACAGTATCCGGACAGTCAATATAAAGCAATATGGTTTTCGATAGCGGAAATGACTTCATGTGCCAAAGACACGACCCTCGCTGGGAGTACTCTTCCTCTGGCATTCCAAACACAGATGTTCAAAACTTTATCAACAACAACCAAAGATTTGACTCCGTTGTTCCAGAGAAGATAATGGCAGGAGGCGGTGGAGGAGCATCCGATGTCTCAGTTTTCGTCACTGACACTTCTGGCAAAGTCGAGGGCAATGGGGGAATCCTCTCAGCCTCCGACATCATCATCATCCCCGAGCCAGACAAGAAAGATTCGAAAGCTATTGACATCGAGGGACAATTGAATGTGATGGTACACCCAAGCTTGACTGGCGATAATGATGGCGGCGGTGGAGATGGAGATGGAGCCCGAACACCAGGCATGGCTAGTGGCTGTTCCCGGGTATCTCTGATTTCAATTGAGAAAAGACGGGGATTCCGAGAGGAGACATGGCTCACCATTCTCTCCCAAATGGGATTACCATTCTTCATTGCTGGATTGGGCATGGTCTGCGCTGGAGTACTTTTGGACACAGTATTGGTAAGTAATCAAACACACCTTTGACAAATATACATCAGTTCATGTTTAAATTAAATACCTTGTCATAATATATGAGCAATATCATCATCAGTAGCTAGGTAGGAGGTTAAGGTAGCTAGTAGTTTGCTGAGGTTATACAAATTAAAATGTTTGTTTTAAACCCAAGGACTTTTACTTGTGGTCAATGGACTTACTTGATCGTCAGACTTTTAACTTGTTAATTACTTGAGTTGCAGTCCACATCCAACAAGGCCATTATAATGCATTAGTGAATGCCAAGGGAAATTAGTAGGAGGATTATTTTATTTAGTTTTATATACAATGTGTTCTTGAACAAGGAAGGGAAAGGGGAGGGATTCGCTGTAAACTCGATGAAATTGTATTCCTGTGCATTTCAGCCAATTATTCCTTCAATGTTGCTCTCCTCAGGATATACCTACACATAATATGTTAAAGCAAATGTTAAATAAAATCCAGTCATATTATATTGCATAATGTACAGATAAATACATAAACACAGAACGTTGTACACTAGGTATCTGCCTATGCATTACAATGAACTGTTTAACCTAGGTTGCTCCGTTTGTCGCTACTATATTTGGCTTTTAATTTTCATTGTTGAAATTTAATGATCCGCTTCTGTTGTCGCAAGATAGGGAACTCTTTAACAAAAACTAGTGTCAATGTACTCCTACTAAGTTATATTGATAAGAGGGAGAGGGAATAACAGCGATTGTCAACTGAGTGAAACGTGATAGCGGTAATAAACTGACGGAAAGTCAATTCGAGTCAAACCATAGGATCTTATAGAAATACGTAGAATTAAGTAAAGGGGCAAAGAGTGCTTTGTACAATGGCCCAGCATGTTGCATTGCATGAGACTTTGTGATTTATATTACTACGTACGTAACAAGCTTGATAAGATTTACGACCCAAATGATCATGCATTGTCGAAGACAGAAAACTGAACTTGAGAAAAATTATAAACGAGATAAAACTGCTTGCTCTAATATTTAGTTCAAATGATCAAATGCCAGGAAATAGCATTTTTACTACAAGAAGATGCATAGATCTACTAATGAATATGCTAATAGTTCATGTTAACAGGATTCTCAGCCATCATCACATATGTAATTAGATTCTTAAAATGAATGATCTACGATGAATTAGCTGAGTGTGTAAATTGAAAAAGAAACAAGCTTAGTAAGGTAGGAGCAAAGGTCAACTTACCATTGACGTTGCCTTTTTTACTATGAGCTATATAGATTATCCCGTAATTTCTCTACTTAATCTTATCATCACAGCGGATTAATTATTATTATGACTCGAGGAGTGCTTACTTAATATTATGATTATTTATGCTCATGAATTATGAATCCCCCCAATATGCTATTGCCAACATGTGTTCAGTAATGAAAGGATTAATATCGGATTAGTATTAGTGTACTTATTTGACTTAATGATAATTTTTAGAAATGGAATGTTTTCGAAGAAATACCTGAATTGGTTATACTGGTGACCCCACTTCTTGGGCTTAAAGGGGATTTGGAAATGACCTTAGCCTCTCGTCTCTCCACTCACTCCAACATTGGCAATTTAGACGACAAGGAGAAAAGATGGCGAATTTGTTCAGGGAATCTCTGTTTGGACCAAACGCAGGCGATTGTTTGTGGACTCGTCGCTGCTTTCATTGCCATTGTCACCGGTTTGATTACGGATGGAAGATTTGACGCTTCCCATGTTTTGTTATTGTGTTCTGCCAGCATGGTCACTGCTAGTCTTGTTTCCGTTGTTCTCGGCTCGACCATGGTATCAGTCATTTTGATTTCCCATCGCTACAAAGTCAACCCTGACAATATCGCGACACCGGTGGCTGGAAGTTTGGGTGATGTCGTCACTTTGGCTATGCTTTCACTTTTCGCAAGTGGAATTTGGGACGGAATGAAACGTGAGAACCATTTTCTTTAGAATTCTCTTTTCAGTAGACAGGGAGAGGAAAGCGGGAAATATGATTCCAACGAAGACAATGTAAATTTTGATTTTTTTTTTGTTTTCTTTCAGTTTGGATTGGAATTCCATATGTTATCATGACTTTTTACGCTATAGTCGTTCCCCTATGTGCGTGGAAGACCTATCGAAATGAATATACGAAGGAAGTCCTCATCAATGGTTGGGTGCCTGTGATACTTTCTGTACTTATAAGCACGTAAGTTTGACATAACATTTTAACTGCTTTTTAATCTGCTGACAAAGGGAGAAAACCAATTTTCACTTGTTTCGTTAATTGATTTTCAGCGGTGGAGGCGTGATTTTGGATCAGGCAACCGCGAGACATACGGGAATAGCTTTGTATCAACCTGTGATTAATGGTATCGGTGGAAATCTGGTTAGCGTCCAAGCAAGTCGCATTTCATCTCAGCTTCACAGAGATTGTGTTCGAGGAACTCTGCCAAATAATGCTCCAGTTTGTGAATCTCCATGGACAGTCTTCTTCACCAAAGGTGTGTAAACCGTCCCATGCATTTTCCTCCGAAAAATAGTAATATTTTCTAAGAATTACCAATAACCGAATTTTCTTTTCAGGAGGTCATTCCATGTCTGCAAGACTCCTCCTCTTCTTGGCAGTCCCAGGCCATTTACTTTTTGCCACTGCTACACATTTTATTAGTCCATCTCCCGACTCTCAATTCGACGTTTTATTCTTGGCCATTTACATTGGGGCTGCAGTATGCCAGGTAAATATCTTACTCTTATTTTTGGTCTTATATACTTTCATGCACTACGCGGTCTACACGTACAACATTCTGTAGTTTGATATTTGACACTTTGCTGATTGATATGATGATTTGTTTTCGTAGGTATCACTTTTGCTGTACATCGCGAAAGTACTAACAAACCTTTGCTGGCGACTAAAGACGGATCCGGATACTGCAACAATTCCTTACCTCACTGCTTTCGGCGATCTTTTTGGAAGCACCTTCTTATTAGTAGCCTTTGAACTTTTGAAAGTAATAAGATAAATTCGACGACAATAAAATTAGTACCTCTGTCTCACTGTTTGTTCCTGTGCTGGGGGAATAATGAGACTAATAATAATAATTGAAAATAATGTAACATTCTAATACAATTTGTAGACCGTAAATGCAAATCATATTTTACCTACTAACCAGAAAATACTTAAAGATAAGTAAATTCTTAGAAATTACCTGAGTGGGCTGCTTGTAGTAGAAGAGTAGCTGATAGTGAATAATGTATTCATACTAGGCTGGCTCTAGTACTGTACCTACCTAGATATGACCTAATTATTATTAAGACTAGTAAATTATTAGATATAAGCGAGCAAAGATCAGTATCAAAAGTATGAACTTAAATTTAAATAGAGAAAATATTATTATCATGAAAATTAGATCTTTATGTGCCTTTTTGTTTTTCTAATTGTTACTTCTCGTATATTGTAATAATAATATTATTACTACTACAAATGAAAATTGAAAACGAGGAGATGGAAGTCATATTCATACTATGCATGCTATAACTGTGATTTTCACCTGTGCATGGGGTATTTACTATATCAATGATGCAACGGTTTTCAATTTTGATTGTGTCCAGTTCCTTTTACTACAATAATTATATGAATTACCTAGCAATGAGCAGGAAAAGAAAAGTGATGTTGCTTTGTCGTCGTGAGCTGAAGACAATTCAGTACTGTCGACTGGAAGACTAAAAAAGAATGACTTAAATCGCACTACAACCAAGTATATTAGCTATATATGCAAGACTCTTAAAATTATATGTTTTCAGTGTCAGATGTCGAATGCAGTACCTAATAAAATTGGTGCGAAAAGACTGGTTCTTGATTTAAATCCTCTCTTTGTCTCAGCTTTTTTTAAAAATAGAGTTACACACATTTTATATCATACAGAAAATCTATAATAACTATTATATATATTTGTTCATACTAAACCAATAAAATTATAGATTTGTATTTAAAAATAGAAATAGATTGAAAATCATATCTCTTCTAACCCAGAGGCATGTTTTCCGTCAGTCTACTTATTGTAAGCAATCCCTACTTTAGTGAAACACACTTTAATCTGTGGCATTTTACGTTCATCTTGTCGCATCCACTATTTATTAACTAAACCGTTTTACGAGCAGTTGAACTTGGAAGTTCCTCGGTTACGTTTCCACATCTTCAACAGAATTTTGCAATTTGTAACTACTATCAACCATGAATCATGGCCAAGGTGATTTTGGTCTTCAATGTGATTTGTACCTTGTCACCAAAATCATGTGAGATATTTTTAGCATACTATAACAATGGAATTTGCAATATCACAGAGTCACAACTACATAGAACGTAGTAATTTCATTCTTTAAGGATTCAATGAGGATTTATGTGACTGTGGAAATATTTACATGAAGTCAATGGGCATTGAGAGTATCAATGAATCAAAGTTGTGTCATTAATTTCAATAGCTGACAAGCCAAATCGTTTCACGATGTCAAATATAGTAAGGAACTGTAATAAGAGGCAGGATAGCTTGTAAATAAATGTAAAAGCCTGAAAGGACAAAATCAGAAAATGGAGGACGGAGGAAAGATAGTCGGGAAACGAGAACGGCAAGATAATCATATCGAGAAGAACAAGATGCCTCAAGGGGATGACCCGCAATTAAATACTAGTTTAACGACAGTGAGCTCCCTTATCTCCGACACAAAAACGGAACGAAGCAGCAGTTATGTTCCGACTTTTGATGGGAATGAAAATCAAACTATTTCGTTAGTGTCGCTGTCCTCTCGAGCACCACATGCAACTCAAAAAGAACTTCCGTGCAAAATCGTGAAGGAAATGAGCATTCCCTTTTTCCTAGCCGGACTAGCAATGGTGGCAGCTGGTATCCTCCTAGAATACTTCACCACGGTATATTTTGTCAATGGTTATCATCCATTTTGCTTAAAAACTCTTTCAAAAAATAATTTGTTCAAAAGTTATCATCAGAGAAATACGTTACCGACGCTAAAAACAACGAATGTATTATTTTTCTAAAGTGGTCCGTTTACAAAAAGATTCCTGCAATGGTGATTCTAACGACACCCCTTTTGGGATTGAAGGGGGACTTAGAAATGACATTAGGCTCTCGTCTGTCTACCCAAGCTAATTTGGGTAATCTCGATGGTAAAAAACTAAGGAATCAAATCTGTTTCGCCAACCTTTGCTTAGATCAACATCAAGCCATCATCTGCGCTGTTGTTGCCACAATCGTTGCAGGTTGCTGTGTTCTATGACTAAAGGCAAATGATTTAGCGTTTTCATTAACAGACGAACATTAAAAACTAATTGCTGTCTTTATAATTTTAGCTTTAACGAAATTATGCTATAACCCAGAGAAAATAGAATGGGATCACGTTTTAATCATGTGCTCCGCCAGCATACTCACTTCAAGTATTGTATCCATTGTTCTTGGCAGCATTATGGTTTTCAGAAATAGACTACCAGTCGAATCCTAATTACTTCAATAAAATGGTTCTACACGTGTGGTTGAACGCAACAATTAAAACTAGGTTTTATTTCGCATAAATCGGGGTTTTCGACAGCAACTCAAATTACGTGTCATTTCTCCAGGAATCTTGATCGCACTCATTGTTTCATGACATATTTCACTCATCATCATCATAATTTCACAAAACAATCCATTACTC
>JAAAYG020008806.1:0-25054 GCA_009936455.2 Tomocerus minor | reverse complement strand
TTCATCCACTTTAATTTTATCCAACTGGATGGATGAAATTAAAAATTTGATTTCATCCGGACAATATACAACCCTGATAAAAATATTCTTCATGAATGAAGAAATGTGCTCAAAGTTGTTATGCGAAACCAAAAGGATTTTATAGATCATTGAATGATGTATACTAACCACAAACCTAAATATAATACGTTCGCAGTTTTTTTTAATGTAAGTTCATGTCATGTATAGCCACCATTATTAGTTACCTACTGTAATTTACTTTACGGTGCATAAGCAGGAGCTGCATGAGCAGTACATTAGCAGTAGCTGCATTCCCATGATTGTGTATACCAATTTAAATGCTTGTGCAAAATAAAAACACAAATATTTTTGTTCACAAACATCATTTTAAATGGAATGAAATGCAGCATACAATACAGCCGAGTAACTTGATGCCTATGCTAATTTTATTGTTCCTAAGATTTATTATAGTAATTGCTTTCTAAACTCAATGTTAATTATAAACCAATGATTAAATAAGTTTAGTTTTAAAACGTCATCTGTCAGATCAAATTTTTATTTACCCCCACAGTCTCCTTTACCAAAAATGTTCCAACAGTATAATGTTTCCAAAAAGGAAAGGGTTATTCATGCTGCATGTCAATGCTGTTCTGACTTACATTCCATCTAAGTGATCTACATTAAAAGTAGTCCTCCGTCAACTCCTACCAATTCTCCAGTCATCATTGTTGCCATGTCAGAAAGCAGAAAGAGCGTAGTGTTGACAATATCGTCCATTGGAATGAATTTTTTTTTAATTGCCAGTTTATCGAAAAACATTTTCTCATATTCAGGTGTCAGAGACTTCATTGCCGCTATGGACATATCCGTTTCGATAGCCCCAGGATTAAGGGAATTTACCCTAATTTTATGAGGTCCTAGAGCAACAGCCATGTTCCTGGTTATCATATCCAACGCAGCCTTTGAGGCACAGTATGTTGGACAGTTTCCCAAAGCTCGTTTCCCTGCCTGTGATTATTAAGAAAAAAATAAAATCACAAATGTGTACAAGGTCAAGTATGCAAAAGTGAAGTATATTTAAGTCAATCGGAAGGAATAATAATATTAAAATAGTGAAAGCAATACTTTGAATCAAACTGAAAGCGAAAAAATGAATTGTGTAGGTATTTCATAATGTAATAATTGTAAACATATCGTACAACTGAGGAGACGTTGACAATAGATCCTCCTTTTCCTGCATCAATCATCTTCCGCGCAATTACTTGGCTGATATTCACAGCTGCCTTAAAATTGACGTTCAGTATTCTAAAATATGTACACTTTTATTTCCCATCATATGTTTTACTTTATTTATAAGTTACAAAGTTACAACTACTGTGACTAATTAAAACCAAAATTAAATTAGCGATTACATAAGTTTACAAATCTTTACATTCTACTTCCACTTATACTATTTCTACTTTATAGTAATGTGAGCTTGCATGCCTTTAGTTTATTAGAAATGGGTTGTTTTAATATTTTTGTAATTTATACGTTGCCAAAAGGAAGCATTTTTTATAAAACGCATTCATAATTATAAATAATATTTAGCAATCTTTGAAAATTATCTAAAATTCAATTTGTAAAACAATTCGTTTCATGTTGACTTGTATTAAGATGTTACATTTGTTATACAGTCAAAACATGGTCGCATAGAACTTCAATTCCACTTCTGGTTAATGTACTTTAACATTTAAATTCTAAATTCCACCAATAATATACAATTACTGTGACATGGAATTATTGGTTGCATTAAAACATATAAACCACTTATAATTTATTGTAACGCTAAAAAGGTTTTTACAAGTTAATGACAAAGCTAAGTATACCTGTCTATGGTTTCAGGAATCATGGTCATGAAATCTTCGGTTTGAAAAATGCCTGCATTGTTTATTAACCCATCGATAAGGCCCAGTTTGGAGATTTCGGCTCTAGTAGCCGACCAGTCACCCACGTCCACACAAATGGTACTAATGCCAGGACAATCTTTCTCTAGAGATAATAGGTTCTCTTTGGTCTGAGACAAAGCAATAACTTTAGCTTCATACTCGTGTAATCGGACGCAAAGAGATCTACCAATTCCTGCAAATGTTATAAAATATCATACAATATCTAAATATAAAATATCCTTAAATACTTAAATGATATAGTTATTTCTTGTTCACCATTATATAAAATAAAATATACTTTTATAATTTCTGGAATAAAATGTCTATGGCGCTTTAATTAATAAACAAAAACAAAAAATCTTTACCTCTCCCAGCACCGGTTACCAAAATTTTCTTCCCCCTAAGGTAATCTTTGAGAGACATTTTCAATGTCTATGTGAAAAGTTAATGAAGGAAATTAAGACTTTGCATGAATAATTCTTCCAAAAGAGATGCAGTGGCAAAACCAAATTGTTTTATATTTACGTACGGATTCAAGTTAAATATCAGATATTAGCCTGTGTCGCCAGTCATCGACGTAATTATATATGATCTCCTGCTCTTTATCTGGCTTTGTCCATTGTCACATGCAAATGCTTGTCAGTTGTGTAGGTACTGGTAATGTATATTTAATGTATTCTCTTGTCCAGATTTACAGATGAAGCTGTCTAGTCTGTCTGACTCCTCTATCATTTAATGTATGTAATTCAGGATAACTTACTAAATCACTTATGTTATGGAAAAGTACGTGTGCACGACGACTACTTGATAATTATGATGAGAGGGATATTAGCATAACATCACCACACTATAATATATATCAGACTTAGTCAAATTGTTTATGTGGAGTGTAAAGAGTTTCTGTTATGCACATTATAGAATTTTAATTTATTGAGCCTGCTTAAAAATATATTATAATAAATATATTATAAATGTATAATAAGCATTAAAAATAATAGTATTATCTATGAAATGTCTAAATCATGGTTTTGAGCGGAAAGTCGAAACGTAGAAGACATCCTAATTTCATCTGGAAAAGTTGAAATCAAAAGGGAAATCAACCGTAATTTCCAAGTCATTTCCAAGTCAAATGACCAAGGAAATGAGTGAAAACGTGGTATAAAATCTTTTGTAAAAGTAAACTTTTATCTAATAGTCAACTCATAAACACGTGATATTAGTTATTTTGACTGTTTAAGTATATCATGGATATTTAATTATTATATTTTTACGATTATTATGCTTAAACTTGAGGGTGATTAAGAAAGGTAGATTACAGACTGCTTCTTAAATAAATTTCCCGTCTATATAATTAGTAGTTTTCATTACTGCGTTACTTATAAAGTAAAAGTAGTACATTTTGACAATTATGAGATAATTACTTTCATTTTCCATGACGAATTTTCATTCCCACCAGTATTGTATTTATGTTAGTAGTGAATTCTTCACAAAAAATTGCCCAAATAGAGTAGGAAATGATAAAATTGAAAGCAGTGCTACAAATATAAAGGATGAATAATTATAGACGATCTAAACTGACAATGAAAAAGCGCTTGTGAATGTTATCTTCGTAGAGTAATTAAGTAATTAGGTACCCTTTATTATTCCCTTTATTTATTTAATTGTTTCAAATCAATATGAACTTTTACAATAATTGCATATGCTCAAAAATTATTTGGATTTGCGTAGTTTCCTTTTGTGGTATTATCCTGTTAACAATTCCATCATCATCAGACGCTGACTCTCCGTCTCCAGTCCTAAAATGGTTTTTCAGACAGCAGACGAAAAGTATTGTTTGCAGCATCATTAATCGGTGCCATAATGTCTCATAGGGGAGTTTGTTGTGCTCTAGTTGTTTTTTACAAATAAATGAGATCATATTATTTCTAGAGTGTGCATGTGTGTAGATTTGCAAATTGTCATTCCATATTTTATTTTGCTCACTCTCTGTTATAGTCGACAATTTATATTTAGGCAAAATGTACACAATCAGTTCATTTATAATGTCCACTGTTTTTTTGTTAAATGTAGTTAGAAAAGTTAAATGCTACATAATAGATGTTGTCTTTTTCAACACTGCAATAGAAAATGTACTCGAATTTATTTCCAAATTCATGCTACTTCCTGTCCTAATTTTTCAGTTCCAGATAAATACTTTTGATTTAGGACCATAAGTAGTGAAGCAGAAGGACGATCTCTATAATAGCTACAATACAGTCGTATCACTGGATGTCCATTTAGAACTTGAAAGTTCCGTTTTGGCCAAAATTAGTTTGTTTCCTTCTGGGATAATCTTGAAACTTTCAATTTCTTTTTGCTTTAGTCATTTCTATTCAAGAAATGTCTTTTCTTGTAGATGTATCCGCATTTTTTGTAGCAGATTTTTATGCCGTCTTGGTATTTAATTACTTTTGAATGTCCAAATGCGAGAGACATAATGATGAGTCTTCAAAATAGATATCATGGAAAGGTTGTAAATAATTACAATTCAGGTTTTATTAGCAATTGATAAAAGCCAAACTTTTTAATGAACATCTCCATGTCTACTTTGCCAACCTGAAGACCTCTGTCACATCCATTAGAATATAGCATAGCCGATGGGGTATCTGCTGGTAGGCCTATGATTTCTTTCACACAACTTATAAGTATTTTATCCACTTTACTGAAACAATATCCAGACAATTTCTTTAATGGTGAGTTTTGAAAATTGTTAGTCTGGGCCGTATGTATTTGTTAACTAGTGTCAATTTATGGTGTGCATTGACTAATGGTGAAGTAACTAGTGTTTCCATGTTTGTGTATAAAGCATGTAATGTAATGTAAATGTTTTATTGTCAGACACTATTGAGTTTTATACAGATGAGACTGCTTTCTAATGGTGGACATAGACAGGAAGAAATCAATTTATATACAAATAATTCATCAGCACAGCTATTTCAATCTCTACAAACTCATAGGCATGCAGTAGGTAGTAGCATTCGTTTTACTTAGTCGTAATTTGAATCGTCACGCGATTAGTCTGTAACAGAAAAAGATTGACTTGTACGAATGTAGTTTATATAAACATTTACTATTGCGTATACGTTACATATTATATTATATGGATGGAATTGTATTTGTGCTAATAAAAAATATAAAATGGCACTATTTAAATTATTAATTATAACAATTAATACTAAAGAACAAAATATTGTTGAGGAACCGAGCCGTGCTGTTCATCTTTTGCAGTTCGGTGTGTGCAAGAATTGTGTGTATTGAGTACTTACGTTCGAGTGAGTAGCGCATAGTATTGCAGTGCAATGTATAAATATACTGGAAGGGAAATTTAGGACGTTCATTTGAGCTCTGTCTTTGATAAACTCAGATTTACATGAATTTACATATCTTCAGTGCACGGTCGTAGTCATCTCTCGTTGATAACAAGAGTCAGCACTATTTTATTCACAAATTTCAAAGCATGTTATCTTCAGCAATAACCGTTTTTCGAAATTAATCATTGACCTTTTCGAATCGACGATTACTTATCCAGACAGGTCTTCTTAACAGGCCTAAAAAATTAACAGGCCTTAACAGCCCAAATTCTGGATTGCAGATTGTAGCTGCTGTTTTGTATGCAACACCAATTGGTTAATTAGAAGGTGCTCAGCTCACTCACATAAGTAGGTGCTGCACTCTATGCTAGCAACAACTCGACTGATTACTTCTTTCATTCTTTCTAATTTCAATTAATATTGACCTGTTTTCAAACTCCTGCAATCCTGCATCTGCAAACACGTCACAAACAATGTCATTATCCCACGACAAATAAATCACAATGAGGCTTACGGAACTTACTTTCTTTAGCAGGCCTTAAAATCACAGTACCCTTAAGGAGTGAAAATGTTAATATGTCTAATGGTTGAAATGATGAATGTAAAATGACTAGGTACGATTAATTTACTGTGATATAACAGTATTTATAAATATCATGATGTCAGGTTATCGTAATTAAATCTATTTAAAAGTAAGTTGAGAACGTTTGTTTGTAAATAACCATAAAAATTATAATAATATAAGGATAGGAATTTAATACTTAATAAAAAGTTCGTGAATAATACCCTATACTCGAACAGTAGTAGCATATTGAATTAAAATGTACGAGAACTAAATATAGTTTTAAACTAAACAGTATCTGGAACAGGAGAGAACCAGATATCTTACCAATTATACTCCGCTTTTTACGCGGCAATCTTTTTTTGTTGTAACTTCAAAGATTATCCCAGCCTTGAAAAAAGCTCGTGTAATCAATATTATTGAGCATAAATCCTGCGCTCCGGCGTCAAATCGCAGCACAGAATGTACCTATGCTCAATAATCTATTGAATATTTCATACTCTTATTTCAATAATCACCAGGAGTTCTCGTGATTATTTAATGTTTATTTTGAACCCTGATATTATACACATTGGAAATATGTGAAGAATATTATAATAATTAAATTCACAAGTGATATCCTTTAGTCACCTCTTCCCCCTCCAGTAACCAATATTTTTTTCCCCAACAAGTATTCCTTGAGAGACATTTTACAAATACGTCAAAGCACAAGCAATCACGATGTATTTCTTAACTCTATAGATACTTACCACCTGTTTACATCCTTCTGAATGAAAGTTTTTGCCTTTTATATGTAGAGTTGAACTAGTAAACTGGTCCGTCCTTTGGACGGTGCAATAACACGGCCTATGAGTAGACAAAATAAATTAATCATCAGAAAAATATGCAGCTAATGTGACTTATTTGATAAAATACTACAATGGAAATATTCCCTTATGTAACTAACATTTAGTGCTAAAAGGCTCAATATTGGCAATTTTAAAGAATTTTTGGACACAATATTTTTGATACTATTTATGATATTTTTAACAACTACTTGGTATTTACCCCCAGGAGTTGCAGGATTGTAGCAAAAATGAATATGAAGAAATAAAAATAAGAAAGTTTACAATGCACATCATGCTTTCTCATTAACAAAATGCAATTTACATGGAACCCTTTTCAAATAATAGAACCATATCTTGTCAATTTGAAACAAACATCCCCTCAAATAACTTACATTATTACAGGAACATAATGTATAACATGACATAACATGCACATTATACATATGTATATGCATTATGTATATGCTCATGTTATGAGCTTAATGTATAAACTAAAACCTAATGAATGGGTATTAGGGTAACTGCCACAAAGGCAAACTGCCCCCAGGTTTACTGCCACCACGGATAACTGCCACCAGAATAACTGCCACCACGGAAAACTACCACCAGGCTTACTGCCACCACCACAAACTGCCACTAGGCTAACTGCCACTAGGCAGTTAGCCTGGTGGCAGTTAGCCGGGTGGCAGTTAACCTGGTGGCAGTTAGCCGGGTGACAGTTAACTTGGTGGCAGTTAGCCGGGTGGCAGTTAACCTGGTGGCAGCTAGCCGGGTGGCAGTTAACCTGGTGGCAGTTAGCCGGGTGGCAGTTAACCTGGTGGCAGTTAGCCGGGTGGCGGTTAACTTGGTGGCAGTTGGCCGGGTGGCAGTTAACCTGGTGACAGTTAACTTGGTGGCAGTTTGACGGGTGGCAGTTAACCTGGTGGCAGTTAGCCGGGCACGAATGTATGTGGGTATGATCTTACTTCATTATAACTCTAGACATAGACATTTACGTGCACCAAGAAAAGAAGCGTGTGCCAGTGACTCTCGCTGTGATATCAACTTTTTTGTTAGCGTTGCAAGTGGCAACTTGATTTCGCCGTGAGTAAAAATGCATTATTATGAGATTGTGAGTGATGTGTGTCAGCCTTCGATCTGCAACTCAAGATGTTTTTTGCTTTGCTGTTGTTTGTCTGGTTGAGTGCGTTGCCATTAATTTGGGGTAATGCGGATACAGGAAAACTTTCGCATGGTTCGATGTGTTTGGATGCATAAAACAATTTATAGGTATATAGCGCGATATGCTATTTAATAAACTATTCAATAGCCAACATTCCTTTAGTTTGACTCCAGTACAGTACAGGAACGAGACTTTATGCGAAAATTTTTCTGCATGTATTTTTGTCCGCCTTGTGAGTGCATCTGTGTCTGTGTACCCTGCCAATGCTAAGTTTTACCTCCACAAACAGCCCTTACACCATAACCCCCTTTACTACCACTATTACATCACCAAGTGGCCCCATGTAAAAATCCACAGCCAATATCCACAATTATGAATACCTACATAATTCAATAATAATCTACCTTATTTTTTTCCTTATTGTCTTATTCATGACCATGTTATTTCCGGTACTTAATTACACTTATTTTGTAATGGTTTATTTTTCATTTTCGTTGATAATAAAATTACTGTGCAAAATATTTGCTCCATAAATTGAATATAAAATGTAGCAGAAAAATCAGAAAATACCTAATTAATATTTCAACAACGAAATTTTTAAGTGTTTATGTTTTGCACCTTTGACCTTTGCCTCCTTTTCTGAAATAAGACATGATCGTCAAATAATAGCTTTACGGTGTCGCGCTTGAATGTACATAATATTGGGTATATTGTTCTAATAGTTCTTAATAGTTTTGCTATATTATACAGTCATAACAATTATATTATATCCCAACATCTGTCAACTCTCTCTTTTCTTCTTTGGTTCTTTGCACAATAATTGAATGAGCTAGAAGAAGAATTGCCACTTTCTAGGGTCATTTTAGTTGTCAATGGAAATCAAAATTTTTGGGTAAGGAAGTGCCTGAAGTACAAACTTCTTAAACCCGAAGGCGGACAAACTGCGGGAGACGAAACCTGTGATTTAGAATGTTGCATCCCCGTCAGAGGGGGGTCATTCCCAACTGCCGAGGTCGAGGCTATAAACTCCATAGACTTTCGCTGATGTTCCAAGCTGTCGAAACTGCCCGGCTTCAGGACGGTTAACCGTTCCCAAACTGCCCTTATATAAAATTTTGCACAAAACAAAACACACCCATTGTAATGTTGGCATAATATCTCGAGCGAAATAGATAAAATCATATTTAAATGTGGTTAAAGTGTGTAGTAAAAACTATTATATTTATAGGTTTATTATTTCGTTACATTTTTTGAAATACTAATTATATCCATAACTTACGAAAGAGAATAGTGACGCAGTTTCATTCATGGAAGTCCCTTTGGCCCGGCAGAAGGCATTAATAGAGCTTATCGGAAAGTTTCAACCAGTTTACATGGTGTCTTATGGGACATGAATTGACCTTTTTTGACAAAAAAATCATGTCTGGGTAACGAATTGACCTATTGACCTCGTTTTTGCGGGGAAATGTGGCCAGTTAGTTTTCAGGAAGCTACTAAAAGTTTCAAAAATATACGTTTGGTAGTTTAAAAAGTTGAAAATCGTAACGGTAAAATTGTACCCCATTGGTAGAGGAAATGTAAATGGAATAATATAATTTTGAGTGGGTAATTTTTACTGTACTTTCTTCATTTAAAATGTTCTAAAAATGGACTATCGTCAACCATACATGTAAATAGTTCCGAAACTGAAAAAAAAATATCTAAAAAATATCTCAGGACCGGAAATAGAATGTTCAATATTGTGTTTAATACACAAAAATACAAATTTAGGACGCAACAAACATCATGATTACCTTTGAACTATATTTTTCAGTCCAAAATGTAATTTTATTTTTATAGCTGCGTTTTACTACAGTGGTAGTACTAACATGAAGCTAATAGCTTTTGTAGTGTCACTGCTAAGCAGTCGTCTATGCCTGCTTTATGGTGGATTAGTATCAATGGACATTTAACATTATTCTTTGCGTACCTAGCTTAAGAAATGCATTGCAATTAATGTGCCATTTCACAAATATATGCACAGAAAAATATTTTATTTAAGAAACTGCGAAAATATTTTCTCATTGAAGTTCCCTAAGTAATCATTAATGAAAGTATGATCATATTATTATAGGCAGAAAAAAATTGTTTCTCAATGTGACTGTGGCATGTAAGTTGAATTTCCTGATTGTCAAAGTCATATGTCTTTAAACAAAAACCCAATAAAAAGTTGATAGAGTGATAGCTTTATGTAGTATTTATATTTGTAGTAGTAGATTGTTTTTATAATGAGGTGGTTATAAGGTGGCTAACACAAAAATAATAAAATCACAACACTTAGTAGCACCATAATTTGTGGTATTTCTTATTAAATTCTCAATTATCTCAATTAGTCCAGCCCTTATTAGTAAATATAATATAATATATAATTAGCTCTATTACTAAAATAAGATAATAAACACAGAAGGTCAATCACATACCCATGACTCATACTTCACTTCAGTTATGAATATTAAAATTAAACTTCATTAACATTGCCGCCCTGATTACAGAGTAATCCCAACTTTTGAAGAACTAATTTCAATTTATTTCTTGCAGTGCTTCTGCATGCAATATAAAACTATGCACCAATATCTACAAATTGTGACTACACCCATATAAATGATGGGTACCAGGTGTAAGAGTAGTCAAACGGTTCACTGCAACCCTCTTTCCTTATGATTACTAGGTATTTAGGGTGTATTTTTATTAATTGGTTGGTGCATTTGTTGCATTCATTGACATCAATAAATGTTACGGTTTATTTCACACTGAACTCATAAAATTTACATTATTGAATTTGAAGTTTAGATTTTAATACATCCATAAAGATGAATTCTATAATTGCGGTATTTTTTCTTTCAGCAATATTTCCTGTTTCAGCCTTATCGTTGTCCAAGTTGGCTGAAGAAGAATGGGAGGAGTTTAAGGTAAAGCACCCATATTATAGGGGTTAAGCATGTTTTCATAAAAATACACTGGCAATCTGTATAAGGCCCGATGCAATTTCGACCCTTATCTAGGTCAGCAATAATATGTAATGCAGCAGGATTTCCGAGACCAATTAAAGGTGCTACATGGCATATTCTAAAGAAATACGAATATTAATTGCGAATATTTCTCATTTTAGACACTTCATGCTAAGAAGTACTCAACCGACACTGAGGACCGATTTCGAAAGAAAATATACTTAGAAAATCGTCACAAAATTGCCAAACATAATATTAAAAATCCTGGCTATAAATTGGGTAATAAATATTTCATTAATATATTTTGTTTCCGTTCCACGTTCAATGTATTTACCTTACTGTACATACTCAAACAATTAAAATTTACATAAAAGGGTTTTAAATAAGATACTTTTTTTTCCATTTGCCAGAAGTATGAAATGAAACATTTAAGCGAAGGTTTTTTACAACCAAAAAGTGTTTGCATTCTACGTTGGACTACATTTCTTATTGTTTTTGCAAAATTGTTGCTTTTTATGTTTTGAGTCAAACAAAATGAAAAAATTCACATTTTTTCCAACTATCAAACGAAACAAATGAATGCATCACTTTTCTGCCTAGCGTTATTGTAGTTATCTTATGTATGCTATTATGTGTATATTTGAGACAGGTATGAATAAATACGGCGATATGCTTTCATATGAGTTTTCTGCCATTATGAATGGATTCAGACCGGAATTTCGTAACGAAACAGTCAACAATTTACAAGCAGGCACATTTATTACTCCAGAACACGTCACAATTCCCGACAGCTTTGACTGGAGGACTTTGGGAGCAGTTTCTCCGGTTAAAGATCAAGGTCAATGTGGATCTTGTTGGTCTTTTTCTGCAGTAAGTTACACTCATATATCTCTAGTTATTCAATTTTTCATAATAAAAACGATAACAAAGCAATGCCTCTAGCTGACATTGGTGATTCTTCTAAAAATTATTCATATAAACGCCTATTTCTCTGTATGTTTTCACTTTGTCTGTATGTCTATCTGTCCATCCGTCGTTTCAGACGATAACTTACGAACGTATTGGCTTGGCATACAACAACCATACTTTCTGTGTGTCATCTAGAGGTCAATAGGAACACCCAGTTTACAAATGGAGTCACTGTGACTACGAGGTCATAAGGTCACTAGTCTCTGGGGACATTACTAACCGTAGACACAATAACGTTTAAACCAATATACGTATTTCTTAAAATTTCTACACATACATATAGTGTCTAAAGACAGCCGTTGACAAACTGCGAGGTCAATAGCTCAAGGTCCTACACACTACTACCTACTACGCTGGGCTACTACATGATATACAACATTTACTATTCCAATACATGACAAATACCTAATTGATATTTTGATTTATGATTTCATATATGTACAGACTGGATCTTTAGAAGGACAACAATTTCGAAAAACAGGCAATCTCGTCTCCCTAAGTGAACAGAATCTTGTTGATTGCTCAGGAAGCTTTGGAAATTTAGGATGTGGGGGAGGAAATGTGATTTATTCTTTCATGTATATTGAGGAAAACCATGGCATTGACACGGAAAAAAGCTATCCATACGAAGGCAAAGGAGGTCTCTGCAGGTACAACCCTAATAACAAAGGAGCTGACGCTAAGGGGTACAACATTATTCCACAGGGCGACGAAATTAGTTTGAAGAATGCTGTTGCAACAGTCGACCTGTATACTTATTTTTTTTACATCGCAATACTGCATCATGATACATATATAAAATATATTCTAACAAATCTTGCTCAATAGATTTCAATTTCTATCGACGCATCGTCTGGGGCTTTCCAGTTGTACTCGAATGGCGTGTACATCGATGACCAATGCTCCCCAATATATTTGGACCACGCCGTTCTTGTCGTTGGGTACGTAATACTTTTCTCATTTGAATCCCCTTACAAAATTATTTTTAAAAGACAATCTTTTCAGATACGGAACTCAAGATGGTCAAGACTACTGGACTGTCAAGAATTCATACGGAGAGAGCTGGGGAGAGAAGGGATACATCAAAATGGCGAGAAATAGAAACAACCAATGTGGAGTTGCCACAATTGCAGTTTATCCCATCGTTTAAATTCAAAAAATTTTCAGTCCTCCATTTATGTTTAATATTCACGTTGTATTTCCTATACTGTTTTTGATTTTTCAATTTCCTTGACAAAATAATTGTACTTAACATTTTTGAAGATTTAGGATAGCTATACACTAATAAACTATATAGGTAGTTGTATTTATGACTTATGAGATCACCGACCTAATATTTCATGTTAGCCTTTGAGACACAGCAATAAAAAACAAACAGACATAGACTTATATTAATAGTTAACAGATTTGTGGATGTGGTTAACATTATAAAGCAATAAAATGATTATTTAATTTTGACTGTTCAAATGTATAATATTTAGAATTCCGTGAAAATAAATGGATGATATTAAGAAATGCTTTTTTTCTTAGAAGACCACCCTGTGTAATTAAGTTTGTATGCATATTTTATGTTTTTATCAAAATGTACACTTTGTGACTTATACAGTATTAAAAGTCCAAATTTTAATTGTACTGTTAAATATGGCTTCTTTTACTAACGCTCACGCTCAATTTTTTGTTTCGTTTTGAAAATATTTATTCTACATTATAATCTCAATATTAATTAAAATATGTGTAAGTCACTGACTTAAAAGACGAATTTCAATAACATTACAATTCCACTTTATTTGGGAGTTGCCACTCTTTAAGTATCATTTCGGAAGCTTTTTGCGCAACCATGAGTATAGGTGCTTGAATGTTGGCAAAAACGATAGTCGGAAAGACAGAAGCATCGGCAATTCTTAGTCCCTTAATTCCTATGACCTTTAATTTAGAATCAACGACGGAGTTTGGATCGCCTTCTTTGCCCATAGCAGCTGTACCACAATAATGTCGGAATGACCAGCTCAGACGAGTAATATAGCAGTCAAAATACTTTTCCGATCTGAACAGAAAATGTTCACATCCTGGAAACCTGACATTTGGAAGAGAGGCTTCGATATTCTGAAATGCAGTCGTGTTCTCTATGAGCATCAGAGCTGTTTTTATTCCTTCTAGGAGTATCTTCCTGTCTGATCCCTCATTTACATTCGGATTCAAATAATTCGGATCAATTTTGAGACTATCGTAAACATTTGATCCTCCCAATTGGACGTAGCCTACAGATTTTGGTCGCCCGAGACAAATTGCCACGGAAAACGATGCTTTTCTTTTTGGGTGTTCTTGGTGTTTAAAAAAACGCTGTAATTCATCCAATTTTAAATCCAAGGCTTGAGCTCCAACTTCTAAACTTGTTTCATATGACGGGCCGTTGATCATGTAAAACTGAATGTCTGGCCAGCCTCCCTCTCCATTGGACTTTGCAATAGAAGAGGTCACAAAACCAGTTGCGTCATGATTAGTAGATGATAAAACGCCTTTTCCCTCTGAGATCCATTTCGTAAACTCCTTAACATCAGGAGTAGGAATGGGAGGTCTGTTAACAAATATCGGTCCTATTTTGGCTACATCAAAAGAAAATTACATTTTCTTTTAATTATAAGCCAATTTGTCGTTTTCAAATACAGATAAATAATTTTTAATGGTGTGTATTAACTTCCAACGTGGTCCAATAATCGTTTTCCTACAGGCAAATCTTTCAGTAAGGTAATCTAAATTTCTCAAAACATTTGTGAATATAATACTAATTGCTACAATGGCTAAACAAACACTTTTTACAAATATTCGGTGTTAGTTAAATGGTCATAGCGATCTTGGAAATTATACTCGGACTATGATAATTCCTTGTAATCTTTATTCCATTATTATTGTTATTTATTTACTGTTCAAATAATAATTCCACTTACTCCTAGTTCTTTTAAATGTTCTTTAGGGCCGATCCCCGATGACATTAATATTTTTGGTGTTCCAAAAGCGCCTGCACTCAGAATTACTTCTTTCCTTGCAAAAACTTTGTATGTTTTTCCATGGCGGATGTACTCAACACCTTTTACACTATCATTGTCGAAAAGTATCTAAAATATGCAAATGTGTTATAATTAAAGTTTCAACAGCGACATCAAAGAACTCTATCATTAAATAGGTAGGTAGGTACCTTTGTAACCAAAGCGAATTTTCTGACTTTCAAATCTTGTTCCCTTCTAGCTGGTTCAATATAAGCTGCAAACGGAATATGTCGGCTTCCGTGTTTTGTTGAGAGCGTGATACCATCAAATCCTAAATAGTTCTGCCAGTAGTTATTCATTTATTTTGTGATATGGTAATAGTTTTAAACCAACCAAGTATTTAATCGTTACAGGACAATAGTAATTACCTTCTCCGAATACATCACCGTTAAGATCCACATTAGGGTAGCCGAGTTCAGCAGCTGCAGCAGTAAAAACATCCGCCAGACCAGTAAATTCTGGTCGCTCCAGATGCATATCTCCTTCAGTACCATGAAAATTCACTGGAATATTTAAGGAATAAATATTTGTGGTTGCTTATAAAATCAAATAAGGCACAAGTACTGGAAATTCCATTCTATTTTACTGTTTATTTTGGGATCATTCTTGATTGCTAAATATTCGTTGCTTTTAAAGTAAGGCAAAACCCCATCAAAGTTCCAGGATGGATCTTGCGTAATATTTCCCCAAGCATCAAAGTCTTTTGAATGGCCTCTACAATATTCCATTTTAAAAATTAGATAAAAAAACTGTACTATAAACTGTTACGATATAATATTTAAGCCCAGAGTAGCGTATAATATAAAGCCAAGAGTAAGAAAAATTAATTGTATCAATAATATATCTGATATTAAAAGATGTTAATAGCATCCTATACCTCATATGAACCAATGCATTGATATTTCCTGTGCCTCCCAATCCTATCCCAGCACTTAATGTACATTGCTACAAAAAATGAATGAATCTGTTTATCATTCAAACTTTGATAAATAATCAAGCCAACTCTCAAGCCTCTCAAACACATGCATGCATTTATATTCATAGTGTATGTTATCTAATATTACTCATTAATGTTTATGTAAAGATCTCACATGATTTCTTGCAATGTGGCAAGCATTTTCTTGTGGGACAGTCCTATGAAAAACATTTAAGGTTGTAATATTCAATTTTATGGACACTGTTAGTAATGCAAATAGCTTCAGCACTAAAATTCACGAAGTCATAAATGTTTTGTGATAAATATTGGCACCTATATTTCCAATCCGATTCTGGGTAGTTCAGGAGGAAGTCATAAAATCCAGGAATTCTTGTTAACGGACTTGGTTCGCCGCCAGCCTCTAGGAGTAAAACATCAAATTTCTTGGACAGCCGATGGGAAATCAAACCACCGGCAGTTCCTGCTCCAACTATTAATACATTTTGAATTCGAAATGTTTATTTATGATTTAATTGTAATAAATAAGTAAATATGCGGTAAAAAATTATTATTTTGCAATTACCTATGATAAAGTCAAAATGTGTCTGAGTGTCATCCGCAACTGCTTTATCAGATGCTATATCAGCCTTTTGCCAAAGTGACAACAAAATTCCATAAGAAGATAAAACGGAATACAAATAAGTTGCAAAAAACGGAGCCGCTAGGCCTGCTGCTAATGGATTGAAATCCATTTCGTTTGAGCTGTTTTAAAATCTGTGCTGAAGTATACACTTCCAAATCAAGAATAAAAATGTCTGCAGTCAGACTAAAAACACTTTTTATTACCGAATGATGTCTGAGTACTGAGTGGCAATGTACAGTTATAACGATAGGTCAAAGCACATTATGTTTGAGTATTGGGATGAGAGGGAGACTAACGTTAAAGGCTTACACAATTCAATAGTTGAATGCCGAGCGAGTAGGATCAGGATATTGATTTACTCAGTTTATTATTAATTATAATCCTGTCTGTATACATTTCTGGATCGGTTTTTCTATGCGTATATCCATGTATATGTTTATTTCTTATCCATTTAAGTAATTATCTATCTCAAATTATAGGCAAATATTATATGGTATTAAATTATTGGATCCAGATCGTTTTAACCAATGAATAAACCCTTGTAGACGGAATAGAAAAGAAACGGCGGTGGACCTATTTCCTGCGAATTGTGTTGGCTTCTAGTTTAAATCAGTAAACAAAAAATAAGACCCAGGTATTGTTGGTGACACAAAACTTTTCCATCCCCAGAAGGAGAATGGATAGACGGAGCAATCCTAGTTTCGAATAGGTTTGTCGTATATACCCCTTGAACATATCCTGAAAGTTTGACGTCTTAATCCGTTTTTGAGTTATCGTGTAATCGGACGGAGCCACGGACGTACGGACGTACGGACGTACGAACGTACGACCAGACAGACAAAAGGAAGCTACAAAGAAACGAGGCCGTTTCTTAATAACGACAATGTAAAAACAACGACAATGCAAAAACAACGACAATGTAAAATCAACGACAATGTAAAATCAACGACAATTTAAAAAAACGACAATTTTGAGCACCAGCGCATGCTGCATTTGCATTGCATAATAGGCATAACATGAAAAAAATTCTTCTTACACTAAAGGCTTGGTTTTATTAATTCATTTTCAATTCACAATAAACTATAAAGAAAGCTAATATACTTTATTTATATGAATTGTGTACTACTTAACGATAAGATGTGATTTGATGTTTAATGGGTAGTTTGGTGAAAGAGTTTTGATATTTTATTTGTAAAATTATTTTATTTATGATATTTTATATTTTACATTTTCATTGATGTGCGACTTGGTATGGAAATTTTGATGTGATGTGTGACGTTTGACTTGATTGTCCAGACTGATGTGATGTGACGTATGATGTGTAGAAACACCTAATGTAGGGTGATGTAATGTTTGATGTCTGGATAAAAGCCTCGTGAGGAAAAGTGGTCATAAAAGTGGCCATCACTGGACGGTCCTAAATAAAGGTGGCTATTCTGTAACCAAATAAATATATTTATCAGGACTATTCAGCAAATATTAATTTAAGCAAATAACCATTCACGATAGATTGTGGTGTGGGATATTCCTAGTCGTATGCAGATGAGCAGACGACAGAGAATCCACCACATCACCCAATCACAACTCCCACAACGCATTACCAAATAGTAAATTGTGTGGAGCTAATGCATTATTTGCATTTTAAATTTCATATATGTATAAATTATTATTATTTTATAAATTATAAGTATTTTATATATGTAAAAAGTACAGCTTTGTCTGTAGGGTTTCAAATCAAACTTCAACGTTATTTAGCTACTTTTAGTATGGCTTGCCTCGATATTAGTCAATCGATAACATTAGTCAGGTAAAGTCAGGTTGTATATTTTGTTGTGGAAACCAGTGGTCAAGTGATCATATATTTGACTAAATTAAATAAATTACATGCAATACAAGAGGACATGATATTTACAATGGAATTTTGTCAGTCTGCTTTGCTTCTCTTTTTTCTTCTAGTCATCTAGCTGTTATACGTTTCAGTGATTTACTTAACAGTTGTTGCAAAATCGTGGAAGTTTTTCGAATAACTGCCAAACTGAATTGTTAACAATGGAAGCTCCCAAAAATATTTTTATGATGGCGACTATTATTTTATTTTTGGGAGTAACTGCAGTAACATTCATACTGTTAAGGGGCGCGCTAGATTTGAGGTCTTTTTTAAATATTATGGACCTCAAAGATATTGAAAGTAGTGTGGAATTTGGAAATGCTAGAAGCAATGACAGGTGCAACACTGACAACTACATGATACCACCAACAACACCAACCGTACAATCATCGGCAGCACCACCAACAACGTTAACACTTACAACAGTACAACCAACGGAAAGGTCAACAGCAGAATCATCATCAACAAAGAGACCAAAATCAGACACACCACAAGCAACACTACAACAACCACTATCATTAAAACCATCAAACAACAAAAGTAATAATGGACGAGTTATTATTAATGACGATTCAGCAGAAAACCTGGATAAAAATTCAAAAATAAGAGAGAAGAGAGATTTTATCAAACAGGTAAAAAGTGAAATAATAATTCTTAAATTGTATTAATATTAAAATTCTTTAAACGATGGCAAAAAAAAGCGATGAAAAGGTTACAACAGTTTTATTTCAGATGATGAAAGATGCGTAGGACAACTACGTCAAATATGCGTGTTGAGCAAATGAATTGCAGCCAGTTTCCCGTCAAGGCCAACCATTCAATTTAGAAGGTAAAACTATAATTGGGACTACAATTGTGGATTCTGTGCATACGTTGTATATCATGGGATTGAAAGCCGAATATTTGAAAGGAAGAAATTGGATTGCCAGACATTTAAAATTTCTTCATGTAACATCTTTATTACTTAGTTTTTGTAAACTTCTATTCTGCCAATGTTTTTGTTTAATCTAATATGTGTATTTTACTGGCTTTATTAGAAAGAAAAAGTATCAATATTTCACACAACTATTCGATTTCTCGGAGGACTACTTGCATCATATGCATTGACAGGGGACACTATGTACAAATCCAAAGCTTACAAATTGGGCAAAAAATTTCTCCCGGCCTATTTAACACTAGCTCAGGAATCCCCCACTCATTGGTCGACTTGGAGTCAGGGGTAAATACATACCTGTTATTATTTAATAATTTCTTATTGTTTTCAATCATCTTAAGTGCAATTTGCAATGTCAGGTTAGCCAAAATTTGCATTGGATACCTGAACGGGCAAGCGTTTTGGCCCAATTCGGAACGTTGTATTTGGAATTTGTTTATTTGTCGGATATTACTGGAGATCCCATTTTCAAAGAGAAGGTACTAAAAATCAGACGAGCTTTAGAAACTGTTCATAAACCCAAAGGACTTTACTCAAATTTTGTTAATCCAGAAACAGGCAATTTCTCAAGCCACCGTAAGAATCATTTGATACTTTTTTATAGTTATTAAATATTTTATTGTTTCGAGTTTATTCCTATGCTCAATTTTTACAGGAGTCTCAATTGGAACATTTGGGGACAGTTTTTATGAGTATTTCCTTAAGTCTTATATTCAAACCGGAGATAAAGAGGCGAGAGTAATGTATGATGAAGCAATTGAAGCTATTGAGAAAAATGGTCTCATTCTCAAGTCCAAAGGTGGCTTACTCTTTATTGCACAGAAGGACGGTGAAAAAATTGAAAATAAAATGGACCACGTAGCTTGCTTTTGTAGTAATTTTACATTTTTAAGAAACTTAATGGCATGCATTTGGATTTGATATAATATTAGGAATTTCCTCCTTAATTGTTTCCACCTTACAACAGTACATTTAGGTATGTTCTTAATAAAAGTTGCGAACGATAATTTTTCTTTTGTTTTCTTGTTTATAAATTTCAACACAACAAAACTGTAACGCGTTGAGTTATGTCTCTTTATTTACTAGTAACATTAATTCTCAAATAATAAAATTCAACAGTAAGGATATATAACGGATACAAATTAGTAGTTAGTAACTAGTTATATTTATGATGCGACATAGCCAGTGCTTGATATTAGCCGGCTTTTTAAAATTTTAACCAGCCACTAGGTCATCATAGCTGGCTAAATTGACCTATTTGCCAAAATACAATGTACAATTGTTTTAACCGCTGGCCAAAAATGATTTTGGCCAGCCACTTTAGCTACTAATCAGTGGAGAGTAAAACACTGGACATAATATTTAAATGTACAATGATAGTCAATTCTGTGATAAGATAACTAATACAGTGTAATGTTTTAGGTGGGATGTTTGCATTGGGTGCCATTACGGATCCTAAATTGAAAGCTGAACCTGCAAAAGAAAAACGGTCCAGGCGTCACATGGAAATTGCCAAAGGAATCATAAACACTTGTCATGAATCTTATATTAGCACCCCAATTCGTTTAGGTAGGCCAGTTGAATTATTTCGAATACATGTATTATAATCGCTATTCAAGTTTGATTTACATACTCTACCTTTTAAATACTTTCATGGTTGACCTTTCAGGTCCTAAAATGTTCAGATTCAATGAAAATATTGAGTAAGATGCAGCGGATTACGACGAAAAGAAATTTATTCTCCGTTCAGAAGTAATTGAGTCGTATTTCATAATGTGGAGAATTACTGGAGACACAAAATATCGATAATGGGGTTGGGACGCCGCACAGGCAATTCAAAAGTACTGCAAAGCAGGTCTAAACGGCGGGTACAGTGGAGCAAAAAATGTGTATGATAAAAATCCAGAGCAGGATGATGTACAGCACTCAAGTTTCTTGGCATCAACATTAAAGGTACTCTTGTTTTTAAATTAGAAATTATTTGTTGGAAATATTTGTTTCCTGCCTTGTGAATAATTAGAATTCGTTTTAACGGTTAAATGCTATAAACAGCAATAATTTATTATAAAATTCCAGCTTTCGACATTCTTATTCTGATGTCATTATAGTAAAAGAAGTGTAAAAAAAATTTTAAACCACATAAACAGAAATTTCGGACATGGCAAAACATTCTTTTTCATTTCGTTTCTTGAAAATTACATCAGAATAAGAATGTCGAAAACTGGAATTTTATAATAGATATTTGATTTTTAAAGGTTTTAACCATTAAAATGAATTCTAATTAGTGGTACCTATTCGAAAATATGGAAAATGTTCTTCTAATCATAGAAATGAGTGTATTTTGATTTCTCTTTTCAGTATTTGTACCTACTTTTCAGTTCTGAGGAACTGATTGATTTAAAATACTGGGTTTTCAATACAGAAGCCCATCCACTACCAATTAAGGGAGTAAACCCCTATTACCAAGAAAGCAAACGACAATTAACGAAACCGATTCACTAAAACTTGTTAGATAACTTGTAATAATCACAATCAACATGGATCTCTGAAACAACATTTGAAACTAAACTGATGACACACCCCTAAACTGTTGAGTGAATAAAAAAATTTGATATAGCCAGGCTGGATTTTAGAGCTTGAAATTTTGTGCAATATATGTCAACAATTTTTGGGTTGCAACAATTTTTAATGGGAAAGTTTAACAATGAATGTAAATGATTTATTCAACTTTAACGTTTATGATTTTGCACTTCGCGGAGCTTTATTTTATCAATCCAAGTTAAGAATGCCCTCTTTGGAACCCCGATTGAAAGTTTCAACTTTGAGCCTGACATTTAAATAAATTACCATAGTATTCTTGTGACCTGGACTTAACTTGTTAACGTAATCATCACTTGATATTAGATAACCTAATTATAAAATCAAGGATTACCTAGCACAATTAGAAGTGTTTTAAAAAATTCAAGTACTTTTCTATGGTAATAAAACTATCGATTTTAATCTGAAAAGCCAATCAATTTTTTCTCGTATTAAAAATATCATTGGAAATCTAAGTTTTTAGCACATCCATCTTCTGGCTGCCATAGTCACAATCTAATCGATTGCGGCTTTTCTAACTTTCAAAATTTAGTGATGTGGTTTTTTAAGTTTGTTATTATAGCTACACGAGACGACTATTAAGTTCATGTTGTTCACGCATGAAATTAATGCCAAGACATGGTACAGTGAAAACATTTTGTGAACTAAAGTGAATGAGCTATGTGAATCTTTTTCTGTAAAATTCAATTATGACTCAATCGAGAATTCAATCAATTGTATCGCACTGTGACTTACAAGGGTAGCTACCTATCATAAATGACCGAAGTACCCGAATTATAAAACCCACAAAATTGAACTGTAAAAAATATTTGAGGAAGTCTGATCTTTTTGTGATATAATCCAAAGGAGATTTTAAAATTATTATTTTACCATCGCTTTAAAAATGTTGAATCTAAAAAAATAGTTACCGTTGCTGCATGTAGCCGTTTGCTTTAATACAATTTATGATGAAAATGATGATACTCTAGGCGTGTATTGTTGGAAATATTACTTACATAAAATGAAAAATTTCTTAAAAAACTTACTATTTAAGACATCGTAGAGCACAATCTAATGACCTTCACTTTTCATTGGCATATTTTCTAAATAATCATATTTTAAATATGAAGGGGGATAAAATAGAGTCCATTGTCTATCGTAAGCAAACTGGGAACTCTATGAATACCTAACGATTTAAACTATGTATATATATGAATGGCATTTTATTATATTTTACAATTAATTTCTGTGTATACGCTGAGAATAATAGAGAAAAGTTTCTGTCTTTACGGTTATAATTCCAAGCCAACTCCATTATGTTGTAAATAAGCTGATAAGTCATATAGGGATATATATATCTGTAAGGTTTGGCCAGTTGTTTAAAATTCAATCCATATATATTATGAAGTTAAATAGGTAGAATATATATTTAGCTTTTGTTTGAGAAGAACTATGGAACTTGTAGAACAACATTAATTAATCAGATACACGAGAACATCGCGATAAAGTGTAAACAAACAACGGAATTGTGTCTTTTATAGTTCCTCTTATTTATTTTCTTTCGTCTTTAATGTTTAGCTCTGAAACCGCTCAGTATTCCTACTTAATATTTGTTGTAAACTGTTCCGAGTGCCTACCAAATTTTCAGTGGACAGTCCTCCTGGTTGTTTTTCTGGGACAGAATTACCAAACATGATCCTTTTCCTAAGGACCATACGGGGCAAAATTGTTTTCATGGTGGCAACTATTATTTTATTTTTCGGAGCAGCTGCAATATCATTCATAGTCTTAGGGTGTACAACGGATTTGTGGTCGTTTTTCAACATCATAAACTTCGGAGATCTTGAAAACACCATGGAATTTGAAAATAGAAGCACTAATATTTACAGCACTGACAATTACAATATACAACTAACAACGCCAATGGTAGCGCCGTCGGCACAACCCCCAACACAAACAACAGAACAACCAATATCAGCAATATCGACGACAGCAGAAACCATGACGACAGTCACACCGATACCTGATACCCCAACAACGGTAAAACCGACACCAGAAACCACGACGACAGTCACATCGACACCTGATACCCCAACAATGGTAAAACCGACATCAGAAACCACAACGACAGTCAAACCGACAAATATCAACAATAGTAATGCAAGCATTATTATCCTTGGGGATTCATCAGAAGGTCTGGACAAAGATTCAAACGCTAGAGAGAAAAGGGATTTTATTAAAAAGGTACAAAGTGAACTTTAAGGGGGGCTATAGTCTTTTAAATTTTTACTTCAAATAAAGGAGATAACTCAAAAACGCCTCAATGAAAAGTTACAGAGTAAAAACCAAAATAAAGATCGGTTCCGTCGAACCTCGAACATACCTTGTCGCTTTTTTAAAATACGTTTCCTTTTTTGAGAAATTAATTTTTTCCGAAAGCTGCTTTTCCAAAAACTGGGACGAATGGTTTTGACAAAAGATTTCAAACCATCGAAAACGAATCGGTTGGTTTTTTTGAGTTACTTCCATTGAAATCCTGTAATTTGAAGCGAGCTACAAGCATACCTACTCACGGAAGTTAACCCTAGAGAACTTAAGATACAATTTATACTGTACTTATTAACATGGTCACAGAAGTAGCCACATATTTCGCAATTTGATTGGCCGAGAGCGTAATTCGATTAGCCAAAAATATGCAGGGTGGAAGGAGTAACTCACTCCAAAGAGTAGCGTGCATGCACATACATCCGTGGGTAGGCCTTATATTACCAAACCCTGTGCGGCTACATATGTAGCCATCTCAGTATTTAACGTTGTTTTTCGAGATTTTGTTTTTGTTTATTCTGTAATAACGTGTAGGATGGTCCTACTAACATGCCATTAGTCTTAAACGAAAGAGGGATTAATTCTCTAGGTATACATAAATCCCAGAGGTTGAAATGCGGCTACTTTCCGAGGCGCACACTTTCAAACTCAAATGGCCACAAATGTTGCCATCATAAGCGTTCTAGGGTTAATCAATGCACAAATGTAGCTCACGTGCTTTATTTGTGTGTAGCTGTACAATCACAACCAGCAGCATCAGTTGTTTCAATAATGTTCCTTTAGATATAGTTATAATATTAATGTGTAAGAGAGCTAAACTCTAAAATTCGCACATCGATATTATATTGCTAAAACACAATTATCTGCAGGGTTGCGGTGGATAAAATGAAGGGGTTGGTCAAATTTGGATGAAATTGGTTTTATCCACCTTAATTTTGTGTT
>JAAAYG020008795.1:14048-25058 GCA_009936455.2 Tomocerus minor | reverse complement strand
GCGGAAATAATAGTGATATGATGGAAATGATTAGTATCATCAAATTCCAGTGTCGAGATTTATTGCATTTCATCTGCCAAAATTTGTCAGGCTCTACTGGCTAAGCTACTATTACACTAAAAGCATCCAGTACATTTTTACTGGGTTTTTACCCGGAAAATATAGACATACTTTCTCCTTGTTAATATTAATTCATGGCCAAGTGGGAAAGAGAAAAAAATGAGCCTTTTCACATGAAATATTTTCTAGAAAATGCGATGAGACAGCGTTCCTCCCTGAATATACCCACAGGATTTTCTTTTGTACCAACATTAATTCACTTTCTTTAATTAACTCCGTTCTTTTCGGATTAATTAATGCTTTGTTGACAGGATTAATCCCTCAATTTATTCAGCGTTATTTACATGCGAGAGTCGGAAGGGCAAACTCATTATAAATTCACAAACGCTTTTCCCTATGTAGATTTAATTTGTGCGCTCGTAGAGAAAAGGGATTAGTACTAGGAAGTCCTGGCAGTGCCATGAATAATTTCTAGTTTGTTTGAATTGTGTAAATAATGCTAATCCTCATTCGTAGTGAGTACTTATGATGTGGTTTGGCTCTGCCAATTCCCAAATGAAGTTTAAAGGTCAGGCATTTTAGATTGCTTAGATCAGTTTAGGGATAAGTGACGGTGTTTCACTTTCAGAGATCCACGAAATTCCGAGATATCTGATTAATGGAGCAAAGCTTGGGTTTATGGTCTCACTCGCTTAACCCCAACACGACTCCATCCGAGTGCCTTTCATTGAAATCAACGAAAAGTGTTTTCTGGGAAGGATTCCAGTACGTATCAATGCTATTCAGCTGTCTACATTCCGAACCTACAACGTTTGTGCACAATGAAACGATAGTACACTAAAGATCATTAACTTTTTATGGCGAACAAAAGAGATGTGTGCAACAAATCCATCTTTGAATTTTTTACTGCTCCTATTCCAACGGGGAAAGATTAAGGGAAGCCGAAAAGGCTGAGCGTATCGCAACTTTGCAAAGAGAGCCATTGACTCTGATTGAATTACTCACAATAAAGATTGCATACAATAATGAAAGTGACTGTGAGTTTTTATCTGTAAAATAAAAAGGGAATGAATGGCAACAGTTATTGGGATTCCTGGTCTATTTGTATGAATGAGTGTCACATCCGTTGAATGTTTAATCAATTAGATTTTCTGACCCTGCCTTTCTGCATCATTGTCGCCCTAATGCTCCCTAACTCTTATTTAAGATGCAAACTTTTCACTTTGGGATTACTTCCCGTCCGCAAACCCATGTTAACTATTTAGTTTCAAGGAGAATAAGATAATTCAAAGTGTCAGGGCGAGAAGAAGGAAGTTTTTGTGCGTTTTGAGAGGAGTGGCAATGCGGGAGTTGTCGTTTTACACGGTTTTTCGGATTTTATTAGTGAACTGTTGCGAATTGAAGTGGCTAGTTAACTATTTAGGAAGAGTGTATATATCTTGCATTGAATATTTAAGTAATCCACGTATAAAAACATTAGTTGGCACAGTTTGCAAATGGAAAATTTATCGACCCTAATGCCAGTGTGTTATGAGATTGTCCGGATATGAGTCTACGGCCTTTTACTCCCTTTCACTCTGGAGCACTTTCTCCAGTCCTTCTGTTTAGTTGCGTTAGTCTGCTAATTCATTGAGAGGATGGAGCTATAGAATTTACACATGGAGTTTTAGAGCCAGAGAGTACGAGAGAAACTTTAGGCATCTCTCTTTTTCACTAGTTATTTTCATCTGAGCGCAATCTCACCGTCTGTATACTTTCTCCAGCTTTCTCCTTTGGATTTTGCTCAGGGCTTTTATGTTATAAACTCCCTTCTCCCTTCCGTTCCTAGAGAAAATGAGTGCAAGTACTAGTAGTTGGGGTATAGGTAGTAAAATAATTCAACTACAGCATCAGTGTGGAACACGACATGACATCCTGCCTTTGAAATTGTGACTTTTGCAATGTTTGGCAAATAAACTGGTCCTGTTGGCAAATATCTTGTGAAATCATTTTGTTTCCAGTTGGACTTTCTCAAAGCTGGAGGGAAAGAAAACAAAAGAGAATTTTTCTAGGAAGCATTATGATTTTATTTTAATATCCTGAATGAATTTCTTTGAAAAATTAGTGTCATCTGGAGAATTTGCCAAAGAGAGACTGCCAAAATAAGGCATGGTATTAAAAACAACATGCAATTTAAGTCTCTCTTTTCCTTAGCCTGGCTAGACTTCCAGTAGGGCATTCAAAGCCGGTCGATGATGCGTTTTCTGTTGGGTGCTTTCTTTTCTCTCTCTCTCTGTCTAGTAGTGCAGGGAAATCTATCCAAGCCAAAGGCTATGCATTGAGCTGAAGAAGGAAGGTCACACTTACTGGTACTGCGTATATTATATGAAAGCTCGGATAAGGTAGCCTATACATTTTCATTTCGGATGAATCCAACAAACCAGCCAGCCTGCTCCTGACTTTTGTGTGTGGTGGGTGATGTCGATGTGAGTGAATCTTCAGTCTCAGTCTCATTCTTCCACTCTTTTAGCTAGTTTTACTCTCGGTTCGCTCTTCGTAACCAAAAGTGAAAGACACAAACGTCAAGGCAAGACTAGCAGTCAAAGGACTAGGAGAAAGTCAAGATTATTATAGGCTACCTTTAAAAACTAGTCGCTTATAAAGCTTATTACTATTTAGTAGTTTCTGCTCCTCTGTGCATCTGATCTCTCTAGACACCACGAATACAAAGGAAGGGACGCAGAACTGTTAGAACAAAACAGACACAGTGACAGAGTCGTAAAACAAAAGCAATAGGATACACAAATAGAGAATTTTCTCTTGCATACACAACTCTGATACTCTCATGATTGTTTCTTTGTTATTTGTCTCTCGTTTAGACTCCAATTCTCTATTACCAAGTGCCTGCATGGGATTTTAATTATTTATTTGCCACTTCCACTCATGTATACCAACTACAAACCCTTTTCATAGCAGTCACCACAAAACACTCCACAACACACAGACACAACCAATCAAACTTGGATTTATTACACTATTCAAACCAATTTATATCTAGAACTCTACAGAGACTTTTCAATGCACTGATACACTTTTTCGTTCTACATTTCATAGACATTAGGCAGAGCAGCACTTTCTCTTTAATTAATTTATTTTTGTGAAGCATTTTAACATTAAAAGACACTTTCCATGATGACTACATTGGAACAAATACTCGCGGAAATTAATTTTCGAGAGTGCTGGGCAACTTTCAGAGAAGACTTAAAGAAATTCGATATTAAAAAACCCTGTTTTGGATTTACCTTGCAAAATGGACTTTTGGTGATCGCGATTATTGATGTAGTAAGTTCTCTTTTGATGTTCTATTATACCATATTAATTAAGTTTCACACTATAAAAGATATGCAAAGCAATTAACTACTGCTTTTCGGAAGGAAGTGAAAGTTTTCTGTTTTCTTGAATTTCCATAGATAGGCGCAGTGTTGGGAATTCTTCCACTAGTTATTATGTTAACTTACGTCACAATTTTCAAAGATTTGATGAGAAGCATAAAAGATGATTTAACATTAGGACCGATGGCTTCTGCGAAAACTGTTGAAAAATCATGTAAGTCTAAATTTTTTTCAATCTCTAGAATTAAAAAACTGATAATAATAATAACTATGCTGGTATTCCTAAAATCCTAATTTTAAAATAACATCCTTTTTCCGATTTCATTGCAACTTTTCGGAAAGTTTTCCTTCAATTTATACCGGATCTGTAATCCCAGCGTGTATTGTCCTTGATTAAACTAAAGAAAAAGCTTCTGTTTAGATATATGTGACTATATTTTACTGGTTAACATAGCCAATATCCCCTTGTGGCCGTGGCTTCGACCGTTACTTGTGTAAACGTCTATTGTGTAAATTGTATCTTATATATTGTGAATATTTGTAAGCAGAGCGATACTGACTTTACATGTGTGTTTCTGTGCACTTTTTTGTAGTTACAATGTTTCTTGCTATCTTGACAATTGTGATCTGTGTTTGCCTACTGGAATTTTATCTGGCAATGGTGAATTTTAAATACTAAGCATTACTATTTCAAAAAGTTAGTTTTGGTAGTGTGAGTTAGCCGTGATAAGTAATAAGCATTATTTTTTTCAGGTGTTGCTAAATGGTGCAAAAAAGGTTTCCTACAAATTACATTCTTTTCATTATCTCTCTCTCTCTCTCTGTGTCTACTTGCTAATTAACTTAACACTTCACTTTTAATCATTTATAGCAATTGTTCTTTTCTCGTTTCATTATCTTGTAATTAGTAAATGCAATTTCGTACAAATATCCTTAATTTATCTTAAATGATCAATTGATTCTTCTCTTTGTTGGTTAAATCACTCGCAGTACAGTATCCCTTCTCCAAGATTCCTCCTTCACTTCCGTAACGCAAAATAACAAGTGATCTATCAGTTCATTTGTCAGTTAATTAACTGCTACACTTAAGATCTAATGCTGATTGGCAGACTAGACTGTTGCATTAAACTACTGTACACTATTCAGTTGGCGCCAAATTATTTAAAAAGTAATTTTCACTGATTTTCCAATGTTCTGTGTTATTTTATCAGTTCTACCATGCATTTTATCATGCTGTTCCCGGACATGTAAACTAATCATTTTCATTAAAAACAAGCACATCACATGTATATTATTTATATTACACAGCACAGTATACACACAAAAACGATAAAAACATGAAGTTTGCCACATTTTTGTTTTTTGAAAAAAATCTTGGTGCACTGATAGTTTCACACTGACATATTTTGAATGCCTTATATTTGACTTGCAAAAAAATTCCAGTTTTCTGTTGCCGTCTACAACATAATACAATTTTCTCTCGGCTTTTGTGCTTAGTGCTGCATAAAATCATTGTAATTTTCTGTTAGCGTCAAAGAGCAAGGTAGTGTTTTGCATTGTTAATTCGCGAGCTGCTCTGTATTCAGCAAAAGCATTTGGAAAAGCTTCTTCTCTTTATGTTCTACGGTTCTAGAGCAGTGAAATGGTGAAAGACTGCTATTTTCATGCATGGAAGATTTTAGCATTATGTGATGAAGTTGCATTTTTTGCCTTGTCCTGGTGGAATTGATTTGTTGCTGACACAAAGTAATGGTCTTTATGTTACCTTGCACAAAATGCTAGCACATCAATTTTTTACTGAAATACTCAATTCTATTCTTATTCTTATATGAAGTTGTTAGTGTCTACAAATCTTATAAAGACTTTGTCAAGTTAATTTAAATTTTCTGATGCCTTTTGACCTTTCCGGAGCAGAAGGTGACGAAATGCTACCTTTGGTGGAAAGTCGTGGTTGTGTTCCTCATCGCCATCCTCTTCACCATTGCTGGAGTTGTAATCAAGAATCATCGAATAATCGTCGGAATCATAGGAGTCCTTGTTTGCTGCTATAAAATCTATTGCTACTGGATCGTGAAGCTTTTTATAGCTCAGATTGGAACTCTGAGTAACGCCGACTATCCCGATATTCCTGATACAGTTGCCACTATCTCCGAAGCTGAAGAATTGCAAATGCAGAAAATCTAGGCTACGGCTACACCCAAAGAAGTTTCAATACAGGATTGCATTATGCATTTTCATGGAGGATTCATTATTTACCTTCCACTAGTATATTCTGTTTCAATTTGGAGTAGTCCTGTAGCAATGTTAATAACACCAGAGAACACCATAAAATTATTCAGCATTTCAGAGGAATGTGAAACAAACACTATAGAATTCTAAGTGTAACTTCCAATTTCCAATGGTCTTTCCAAATGATGAGAAGCAGGTTTGATTTTATTGAGCGAAATTAGAATAAGTAGTTTCAGATTAATAATTATTGAGTAAAACAGATGCCGAGCTCATTTTCGCAATAGGCGCTAGCAGTGTAAAATGTAACGTAGGAACTTATACCCAATATTCATTTCCCTATAGTTTAGGAATGTGTACAAACATACTCGATAATTGTTCCGCCGATTTCATATAATGACATTTATATATTATATTACGTAAAAAGCATATAGGAATAACGTTGATTACTACTATTAGGGAATTTCAAACTTCTAATTTAGGTAAATTATATTATTATAGCAATGAAAATGAAACAAGAAAAGACAATGAGCCTCTTACTTATTCTTCCTAGTCATTAGTTTTACCTTCTAATTGCACAAACATAATATTTTGTGCGAAACTTTCCTTGTCTGTGGAAAATAATAAGCACTTATGCCTTAGTCATACGTATGAACGTAAATTCAGAGTTTAATCGTCGAGTATATAATGAATTTTAAACGGAAGTAGTAATTATTATAGGTACTCCTATTATGTGAAAATGAAACTACTTGAACAATTACCTTTAACTGAATGCTATTTGTGGTACAGATGTTACATTATGGTTTTACATTTTCATTAGATGATTTACAAGAACTTGCCTTACCTACCGATTAGATATAAAAACACCTATAATTCGCCTAACTGCGATTAGTAAATGGACAAATTAAACAGACAGCGTTCTTTAGGGTGCAATAACTAAGTCCATTTTACAAAAAAAAATCGTAATTTTTTTGTTTGCTCTAATTATGAAATCGCTGGCATTTTGCATAGTACAATTTCTGCATTTGTAACGACGAGAAAAATCGCAACAATATAAATGGAGCCAATGCAACTTAATATATACTAACAGATCAGGCTTTGTAATTTTTGTAAAAATTACAGAAAAGGGTTGATTAGATATTGCACCTTAAATGACAATATTATTATAGCTACAGGTGTAATTATAGGCCATAATAGTAACTTTTAACCCTAGACACGTAACGTGACATTATCCAATCCGGAACGTGTAGATGTTGAGATAGTATTTTCCGAGACGAAAACCTTGTGCTGCAAGGGAGTTGATGTACCTAAACCCATTTTCATATAATTCTAAAATAAGGAAGAACTTTGGCATTTCACAATCTGCACAGGTATTGCAAATACGTGCTATAATACCTATATATAACATGTACTACTTTATACCGACAAACCCCGAAACTACCTATAAGAATGTAGAATGACTGCCTCTAAACATCCAGATGCCTAATACAATCGTAAAATTTTATCGTAATTAAATGAATGCACTTATAAATAACCTTTGACCTTATCCCATCTTATACCTGACATATTCTTAAACCCGCGTTAAACTTGTACTCCTCATTAGTGAATGAGTAATTTTACATCGTCCTACATAATCACACGAATGACACTATGTAACATGGAATGGAATTTATTATAGTCTGAATGATAGATTGAATTTCTCCTGTGATTTATTAATCAAACCATCGAATGATTCCTTATGAAATGATGCCTTTGCGTTAATGATGTAATTTATACGTATACTATACCTAATCCTTATCTACAATAACATTATGCCTTACTTGTGCACGTTACGGTAATATTGTGGAGGTCTGGTTGTAGACTACAGTAGTACGGCAGTACGAGCATTATACCGAAATCAACTATGTTCCTTAGAAAATCAGAGTATCAACTATCATTAATATAACTGGTCATGATGTTTACTCAAAGTGAGTATGAATCGTTGAGAGAATAGATTGCGAGTCTTGATATTTATATCATTTATCATTTATCAAGTAATGTGCATTCGCGAACTAATGAACTTTATAGGCAACTGATTTATCATAGTATTACGTAGACCTCATTGTTATTTATACGTAATGTACTATATTATGTGGTATTACATCAAATACTAGAATAAGTAATAATTAATTTTACTAAAGACTCCAGTTGATTGTATTCCTGAATTGTATGGTCTCATGTGTAGTGCCCTTAAGAAATACGTATGTAACAGGTACTTTTAACTTTAAAATTTTCTATTATATGCCCACTGTTAAACAGTATTGCTCATCTTCTCAGTGAGTCAGATTTCCTAAATTAAAAAAATGTTCACCTGCTAATTAATGCACATATTTACTAAAAAGATGTTACTTAACATGTGTATATCGTGTACTAAATATTACTTTCGTACACTTTTAGCACGTACTTTTATAAATGATTATTTTATTTCAATTGATTTTGTTAGTCAATTCTCCGTGTGATTCTCATCTTCCATTAGACTACGCATTACCATTATAAGATTTTCCAAAGTGTTACAAAAGATTATCTTAACCTGGTATTAGCATTGAAATGTTTTTTTTGTGCACAAGCCAGATTCAATTGTCGGTTTGCAAATGTGCAACGTTTTTTATTTCCTAGATATTATTAATATGTGTGCAATGACACAAATTATTGTATACCTTCGTTTTCAGTTCCTCATATTCATTACTCATTATTAATGATGATACCCAGTGTAAAATGTCAAGCCAAATCCACTAATAAATATTTTAAGTATTCATCAGCTTTTTTATTTATCACGAACAAATCAATGTTTTTGCTGATAGCAACACTGTTAAAACAGCATGATAACATCATGCTGGTTGCTGATCAAGTGATCACTGCATTTGACACTTTGTTTATAGCGCTAAGAACCATTTATTATATCGTTTCAATTTCTACGTCTGTAATTCCGAGTAATTGCTGAATCAATTGTACTTAATCTTGGATGCAGTCTTAATATGAGACAAACATAATTATCAATGCAATTTATGACTGCGTACATCAGACTTCAACTTTAGCCACTAATTAACCCTGCTGACTAAGAAAATGGGTTTTCGAGAATCTGCCATATATATAGAAATATTATAGTCACACTGTAATATATTTGAAATCTGCATTATTTGAATAATATCGGAATTATATAATTCATACAATTTATTCGACTGGAAGCTAAAAGCAAATATAAATTAGCCAATTAAGCAGAAATAATAAATTCGTGTAGACAGATACACGTTATTGAAATTATTGCATTACCTACTTCAATTATTAATCATTGTCAATCATAAAAAACTGCTGCTTATGGGCCATGATATTGAACAAACTGGATATAACCGCTTACATCGACTTTTTCTAAGCATGTTCTATTTGTCACTATTCTTACTTGTAAATATAAATCGGTTGTACATGTCTGGTGCTTCATTTACATTCGAGCCATCCATACATAAAAAATTTTGCTACGCCCGATATCGTAGTTCTTTTATTCTTTGAAATACATCTTGAACAGTAGACTAAATATTTATCACATGTCGAATCTGAGTAGGAGAGACTAGAAGTGATTTTGTTTATGCAGTAAAATAGATCTCTTTTAATGCTAGAACAATGGAAGTTTTAGATACTCTTTAATGTTTGGCCCCTTGTCTTATTTTAGAAGTTGATTGATTACGAATGGCCGGAGAAGAAGAGCTGACATGAACAACAGATCGTTTGCACTTGATAAGGAAGTAAATAAGAAACAAAAAATGTGGATGACTATTGCTGAATGGAAAGTTTTCGGGGTAGCTTTACAAGCACTTCAACAGATTACAACAAATCTTATTGCCAAAACTAATTGTCTTTTTGCTTGTGTGCTAACAAAGGCTTTTTGTTAGGCTCTTCTTGGGATTTAAGACGAAGATTTTATTCTCTAAGGATTAAGTAACCTTGATGTGAATATTATGACAACAGGAATCAACGAGGTTTTAGTTTTGGCTCAAATCCGTTTTTTTAACAACGTATCTTATTATTGTTTAAGCAGATCTCCTACACAGTAGTTATTATGCTAAACTTTTTAATACACTGATTAGATCAGATAAGAACAACATCTCTTTTTTTGCAGGGAATGCTGAATTACAAGGAGGGACGAAAAGGAAAATGCTTAATTCAGATGGCTTATTATGGCATATAATTTATTCTCATATCTTTGCAACATTTTTTCTGCACTAGTTCTCTATTTTTGAGTTCTGGATTACGTAGAAATTCTCTGGAACTCAAACTCTCAACAGGAGACTCAGTTTTTGACGCAGCGTCATAAATGCACTGGACAGTTGCAGACATAAGTTATGAAAAGTATGCATAATATTATGAGTTCAACAGTTGTACATGGAAAAATGGGCAGGGATGGCTACATATAAATAGAATTGATTTGTTCGGTATGTTCAGTCAAGTTTGAACTTTGGAACACAATTCAGTTGTTCAATTTATTCTATATTGTTCCTGACCTAATAAAAATAATTTTTATCATGAAATACTTTATTGTAAGCTATTTTATTCCTGTGTTTTACATCTTTGTTAATAAAAACTCATTCCAATTTCCGAATGAATTATCACAATTAATTTTGTCAAGTTATCTTAATTCACTCTGTAGATAACTATTATCTTTATCTTGTTTATTTTGTAAATTATAGGCAATTTGTCTCATTGGAATTTTGGCGTTGGTTTGCCATATCTACGCTGAAGAAGGTGAAGATTTGGTAACGGCAGAACAATTTTACCGAGGAGGAGGGTTTGGCAGAGGAGGCGGTTTCGGCGGATATAGAGGTGGTGGTTTCGGAGGCTACAGAGGCGGCGGATTCGGTGGATATCGCGGTGGTGGCTACAGTAGAGGAGTCAGAGGCCGTGTCCGTATCTTCGGTTAAAAATACACCAACCAATACCCCCAAAAAGTTTCTGCTTCCAGCAATTAATATATCTTTGTATAAAAATATAATATTTGTGTTTTGTAACGAATTTGTACACGTATGGAAAAAATAAACGCTAGTGGTGCATACACTTACAAAGGCCTGAATTTATTTTATGTGTGTACCCTTATTTATAGAATTACATTGCAAAGCAATATTACTGCTTTTAAAAGTGTTCGCAGTGGACTTCTTGTGAGCGACAGATTTTGATTTGAATTAATGGGAAAGGTAAAACGTAACAAAAGTTTTTCACTGAAAATTGTTCAGAGACCTGCTCGAAATGAATGTAGATAATTGTCAATTCTAATAATTTCGATTTCCATAATGTTGCTTAAGGATATTTTTATGTGAAAGCAGCAATC
>JAAAYG020008784.1:0-25065 GCA_009936455.2 Tomocerus minor | reverse complement strand
GGACCCTTGCCAATACGTCAGTGAAAACCATTTTTCGCTAGGTATTACCGTTTTCGAGAAAAGTTCCCTTGAACCCATACACACACACACAGACAGACGGACAGATTTCCAAGGCATTCCTATAAAGAGATTTCATCTCTTAATAAATAACGAAAATATAAACAAATATAGGCAATCATATCAATTATTATTTCATTTCATCAACAATTTATATTGAGAGTTGTTGTGTGATTTATTTGTATTTCTATGGTTTGTTCGTCCAACTTTCTATAAAATTTTGTTTTGTCAAATCATAAAGTTGGTTCTTTGCACAGGAGTTTTAATGTAACCTACTTTCTTCATAATAGACATAATTACTTTTCAGGTTTTATGTGAGCTCACAGTAAAGCTCAGTAAATCACGAGAAATAACAGCTCCCGCAATTTCCTAAAACACTTTCATGAACTATTTGTAATTAGACACTGTAATAATATAATGTTTACACAAACGCAGATAATTTATCTGGATGTACGTAGTTTCAGTAATTGACGTTTGTAATTTTATATTTGGGTTTTGCTGGATACTTATACGATAGGAAAGTGGAAGAAACATGAAATGGTTTAAGGGTTTCAGTTTTACAAAAGCTGAATTGAAAGAAAAAAGCCTAGAGAAGAGTAATGAAACAGCTATTTTCAAAATTAGTTCGAAAATTTGAGGGCATCCAAAAGCAATTATTATTATTCTTAATTAACTGTTATACTTATATTAGTTTTAAAAAATCCATTTTTAATTTAATTCACCAATTCATTTATAGTTTATTACTGTGTCTATATGGCAAGCTTTAAATGCAAAGTCAGTTGACTAATAAAGTCTTCCTCCTCCTTTAAAATTGGTTCAAATTTTTGAGGGCATCCAAGACCAATATTTTCAAAATTAAAATCTGGATTAGAAAAACTAGAATTTTGTTGAAATGGAGATAATGCATTGAAAAAATGTGTTTCAATTTTTCCGAAAAACATGAAGGAAGAAAAGTGCAAATAGTATCGCCGAGTATCTTAGAATTTTCACACAATATTTTCGGATATTTGCAATTCTATACACTTTCTTGAAATGCCATTTCTGATTTTGAACCTCAATTTTGTGAAATAGGCACCAGCCGTAGCGGCAAAACTGTATCATGTAATTGTTATTGCAAAAATTTGTCACATATTATAAATTCCCCTTCCAACCTTGATTCCTTTCCTTAAAAGATATTTGGCTGGTGTTGAGTTGACGAGTTTTTGTGGGATATGGGTTTACTCATCCCAGACAAGTGTCTACATTACTATTTATCATTTTATTGAGCCATAAAAACAAGTGTTGTTAAATGACTTTCAAAATACAGTAGTCATATAGGCGTAGTAGTATAGTGTGAAAGACTTGCAGAGAAAACTTAAATGTGCCAGCTATATTTATAAACAGTCTGTGGTGAAATGAAAAACTTATACACCACAACACTGTTATAAAGACAGCATCTATTTAAAACAGGGGAAGTATAACAATAAAATATTCTTTTGTTTCAGTGTCTTATAGAGAGATACAATGCATAAATGTTTGTAGTGCTACCTTTGTGGGGAGTTCTGTCTACAGAATTATTTATGTACAAATAGAAATGATAGGGAATTAGATGGCCTGTGTAGAAAGGGCGATACTATTATAGTGTTGCTATGACACATTGAAGATTCCGATTTTAAGATGAGTTTAGAGAGGAGGAGAAAAAGAATAAGGGATTTTTGTAGGACTTAGTTGAGGAAGAGAATGGGACAGAGGCTAAGAGTATATGAACCGGATGTGCTCTGTGCCGAGATTTGATGACTTTTAAGGTGTCAGCTTAACTCCTACACTCCATTTGTGTTATTTATCTGAATTTGACGACGACAATAAGAGAGAACAAACAAAGTCGCTCTTAGTCAGACGTTGTTACTGTCATTCAGTTTCAAGTAGCACGGAAGATGGACTGTTGTGAAAATACATTGGAAAACAGGCTAACATCAAAGACAAGGAAGAGTGAGAGGCCGCTACACACTTTCACAGACCATACTGACAGTGCTGTGTCTGCCTGCATGCAGAGGAATCTATATGTCCCAGTCAGATTGAGCCATTTCTCTAATTCTTATATCTACTCAAGGAATCTTGGCTAAATAAACAACGAAGATACATAATCTTAATCTGCCCAGATCAATACGAAAGTTTCTTCCGTCGATATTTTAGTCGATACATTTTCAATAGTTGTATATGTAGAAACTAAGTGTTTGTGTTCGTGTGATTAGCAAAGAAGTCTTCAGCATCGCCTTTTTTCAAGAGCTGTTAATTAAATTGTCGGTGTATGTATTTTTGTGTGGAGCGTTTGTAAATCAGCGTCACTTGTCAGTGTGACTAAGACAGTTAGCACGGAAATAGCTGAGAGTCTAAGTTGTATGAGTGTGGTAGTGAGATGGAGAGTAGTAGAGCATTAGTATAGGTTGTGTGTGAATCAAGAGTGTGCAAGACCCCAAGTGGCTTTCCATTTCACGGCCGCTCCAATAAACGCGGAGTAAACTGGAAGAAGAGCGAGCGGGCAGGACGTCTTGTCTTGTTATTAAACTGGGCCGAATAAGGCTGCATTCACCGATGTCGAGTTCTACTGTTTGTTTAGACTCTCGACCTGAAGTGTGTATGTAGGCAAGGGCTTGTGTGTCTATATATATCCCTTTTCTTCAGTGCCGGGGAGTTGAATGCCATCATAATGCTTTCTTTAGACACACAATGCCCGGCCTATTGCTATTCACGAAAGCTGTCTGTCGGAGGCACCTAATAATACACATTTACACCTTATTCCAAGGCAATAGGAGCATTGCAGCCGAATGGGGAGTTTAGATTACTATTGTAGGAAATAGATGAGGCGCATACCCGCCGCACAATTATACCTCTCCCACTTTGTCTTTTAAGAAGAGGCGGGAGGAGGGCTATAGCTCCGAACTATTAACCGACACGTTCTTCCACGTCGTCCTAACCAATTTTTATTGGATGTATGTATATTGAAATATGTATGTTGTTGTCTATGTGCCTTCTGCTCATCTTCCCCTCTCCCTCCCGTCTTCTCCGGCCAGCATCAGCAGTCGTGTTCTTAGCCTAATGCATGGCTCTGCTCCCAAGAAATGCAGCTTCAACATTGCACTACTTCTCATACAGCTTCCCGCAGTGAGTCGACTATATTTTCGACAGACTCTTGGCCACATGCTCCACTTCAATCGACACCTTCCTAAAAGACCAAAGGACTTCGACTGGAGTTTTGCCATTCCAGGCCCTGGGTGACGATATTTTACAAACACTCTTCCAGACTTATTCTGTACAGGCTACATAACTGCAAAACAGTCCACAAAGTTCAAGCATTTAAGCCCTCAATTCTGTATGGACTTATTCAAGCGTGAGCCTCCAAGCAAAACTTTTAACTTCCATTGCATTCTTCTACACTTTCTCCGCCAGATCTTGCCCATTCTCAACAATGCACGCCGTGGGTCGTGATAACAAATAGATCTGGAACCGTTTTTTATTCACCCAACTTAATTTTTCATATTAAGGTTAACGTAACGTCTTTAGAGTTCAATACCATTATCTATCTACAATGCCTCTGTAAACATTTTACACACCCTGGCCCCTTACATTCCATTTTCCATTCATCTATACCATTCATAAAGCTGACAGAGTTTATGGACTGGATTGAGTCACATCTTTCCCTTTACAAAATAATGCTAAAGCATTTTTTTTCATGTTGCTACACAAATCAATTGCTAGCCCTATCTGAAATTTATACAGCTTACGATAATATCCTGTGCTAACATGAAACGTGGCAATGTATCAAAAAATTCATGTCTCTTTGCATCTACTACGATATAAACTTAATTAACAGACGATTAATGGCCCCAGCGAAAAAATACAACCAGCTTACAACTCTTTCAAGTTGGCTTTTTGTTCTTGCATAGTAACATACTATTCTACATTTTATTTTCATGTTCATGAGTATATTATTTAATCTTCTTTATTATATCCACTCTTTGTGAAATGGGAAATAGGAAAATGTCGAAAAAACTCAACCAGCTTAGTGTCCATTAATGCAACTGAAATGTGTACAACACTACAATGGAAGTTAGTTTTAGCAAATATTTCAAATATTTTACTTAAACTTAAAAGAAAATAATATAAGCAAATATACTATCATTGTTAGTGTACATTCATCGTATTTGTTTGATGCAATTGAATTTGATATTAAGGATTGTGAATATTTTAGAACGTCAAAATATTTTCCGTTGCCTTCGTGTTCACTCATTTTCAAGCAAAATACTGAAGTTTTGGCTTTTAAATTGAATTGTCACTAAGAAAGGTGTACATCTTACTTAGGAAGTATGGGTTACAAACATTTAATAAATCAATCTTTATTTTCAGTCCACTTTAAACCTTTATATAGAAATTGAAGTAGGTAAGACTGTTTTTATCATAATAAAAGGAAGTAGAATATTTATGAAATATAAATGTTTAAAAAATAAGTAATGATACTAGTATGTATCGATCTACCTTGTGGAAATTTTAGTTATTTATACAAAGAAAAAGGAGCCAAACCCTTTCTCATTCTCTTGTTCAAAATGAAAGGCTGGATCTTAAGTTGTTTGTTTAGCATCTTGAATTTTGGAGAAGAGCCAAGTGGGTAGAAGGTATCTAACGGAAGGAAATAGTTGAAAGAGTGTGGACATGAATTTTCTAGGATTATTTACACTACAGACTGGTTCACATTAATGGATATAAATTTTCATTTGTGGAAACAATTTGCCTAGGGGAAAGAAATATGCCTGATTTAATTACGAAGTTTATTTGATTCACTAATATTTCTTTCACCATCCTCATCCCATCTTTGGCATGCCAATCCACTCTGTTAAATTATAATGAGCCTAACGTGTAGTGGTTATGAATTAGACAATGAATTTTTTCTAATTCATTAAATGGTATAAGACATGGCTGATTCAATTTCAACATCACCCTTTTCTTATTCATCCGTTGCAAACAGATTTGTACTTCGCTGCCCAAACGGCCTGAATTATAACCTTTAAAGCTAACAAATCACTGAGGCACACAAAACTGTATAACATTTGCTCCGTAGTTAGTTGTCGGGTGTCTATTTATTTACCTACCTTGGGTATTTTGGCTTCATATAAAAACCAGAAGTGAATCTTTAATCAAAAATGGAGGAAGAAAAGGGTTCTTCCTTTTCTATTCTACTGATAGCATTGGGTCTTTGCCAAAATTGCGTCCTATTGATTCCTTTGATACTGTTTCCATTTAGTTTGCTTTGCTGATAGAATTATCTACGGCCTTACTGCCTACTAGACTAGAGTGTTATTACTCTTCCGATTTGCGAGGCTATCAGATTGCATCTTCAGAAAGTGTGTTTAACTGACTCACTCATTGAATACATATAGAAAGAGAAAGTACAAAATAATCATACACTCTGTCTCCCTGTTTAACTCCTAAGTACACATTTCCCCATCCAGTATATAATGTCCGGGATTATACAGTATGTGTCATCATACACACCACGTTATTACCCAAAAAAATTGATAGGGTCATCTAAATGATTCTGGGACTCCATACACATTTCAGTACCTCTTCAACTTGGTTTTGGAGCAATAACTGAGAATTATTAGGTCAATCAGTCGTCAAAACGAGAGTAAATTAGTTAATTTGCATGGAATTAGAGAATACAGTAAAATAAACGCATGTAAATCTCTGTAATTTCTTATTCTACAAAATTTTCAGAACCATTTCAGTGATGTCTACTTATCTTTGTACGTGCGTGTATGCTGAATAATATTCGAGATAAAAATAGTGGAAACTTAAATTTCTTTTTAAAAAAGTTACTACTAAATTTTTTTGTAATTTTAAGGAATTGTATGCAATGAATAGCAAAATCATGTCCATTTGTCAATCACAAAAAAAAAATTTACAAATAATAATTTCTAAGTTGGTTTCCGCCAATACAGGTGCGGAATGCAGCAGACTGTACTCACAGTTAACTTCTATTCGGCGAAATGTCTAAATGATTAGAATGGATCGCTGCTATTAGTGCTAATGTATGTCTCCCCATTCTGCATCTTCCTTTCAATGAACATAAAATTTCATTTATTCAGAAAAATACTGTTTGATTTCTGTATTTTTTATTGCAGAATCATTTGCAAATTAGTGAAGCAATTTTACTTATTCTAACATCCATTACGCTACGCAACACAGCTGAGATTTATGACAACATTAATAGCCGATGGACTAGGCAGAGACTGACCAACCATCGTAGAGACCATCTTAAACCAACAATAATCCATTCTACTGAGAATTCCTCCCGTAATAAAATGTCTCAGCACTAAGGATAGCAAGCCCATTTTCCAATTTTGCTGGATAGAAGTTCAATAGATTCTTTGATTAGCTAGAAATGAAAATAATATTATACTCAATACAATGTAAGAGGGAAATCCATTTGGCATCGTTAGGCAGAGAATGCAGAGGAAACGTAACGTTACTTTACCATCATAATAAGCACTCTGTTCCAAGCGAAGCGCTTGAAAGCTTTTGTGGTAAGAGGAAATGAAATGTTTTAACTGGACTGACTGCATTTTGGTCGACTATGTACTGTTGAAATTTATGCATACGACAGCGGCAATAAGTAAAATCAGGCAATAACAGTAATGCCTACACGTATTGCCTGTAGAAGGGCTAAAAATGGAATAACAACCAAAACTACAGACAGACAGCCATATCTTACCATGACCATCATATTGTTAAACCTAAAAATGTGCTTTTAAGGCGGGTGAGGGTACCTAGATATTTTCCAAAGTCCAATTTTCGGTATAACTCAAAAACAAATGAACAAAATTCGTTCCCATTTTCACCACGCAATCTTCCAGGATCCTTGGTCACCCTCACCGGCCTTACGATTAATCAGTAGAAGTACCAGGTATCCATTCTAGATCACCCCAAACTATTATCTTCAATACAACATCAAATATCAGGGTATTTACGAAGAATAACGGTTATCCCTGAAGGGTTTCAGGTCTTTCTGTATTGTCTAAGCATTACCAGTAGTGCTTTCGATTTTAAACATTACGCATAATGCCTGGTTACTCGTATTGCCTCAAGCTCATATACATTCAATTCCTCACAATTTGATCTCATTTTCTAATATATTAGCTAGACTTCCTTTTATTACTTTGTTTTACCAAACACTACATTTTATTCAAAAATCTAAAGATTACTGATTAAAACTATTGTTCCTTTCTTTTCCTGTTGTTTCTGTAGACATTTTTTAATTCTACATATACCATTGACTGAGCAGCGATTTTTTCTTCCGTTGTTGGCATAATATTGAATGATAATAAATTACCAGATTGATTGTAGCGACTTAATTACATAAAATTAAAACTAAGGCATTTTATGCAGAATAATACTTTAGTAGTACCTAATCATCAAAAAGCATTTTGTTATAGCATTATAGAAAAATATGTGTTTAAATAGCCTCCTCGTTTCTGTTGTATCATTTTACATTTTTAATGCGATCAATGCAATATTACATACATTCAGCTCTAAGCAACTACTTAAGCATGCATGCTTTAGAGATGTAAATGTCTATGTAGAAAATTGAAACCGACTATACACAGCGTGATCACAATGCAGATCCGTGCATTTTAAATTTTTATGAGAACTGTAGAGGAAAACAATTATGAATGACGAGCAGAGCAAGAGACTGGGAAGCTATGCACTTTTGATACGGATGTTCGGACGTGAGATGATTTAAGCAATTCATACGTACTCATATACACGTAATAATAAACATGTACATTTGCACAGGAATCATGTCATTCCTTTTATCGGGTTTCACTTTTCTTTCGTGGATTTATTCTCTTTCAATGAAAACTTATTCTGCATGAAGAAAATAATTCCTTTCCCATTCATTATTGAGAAGTAGCACGTAATTGGAGTTGGAACGTAATCCCACACAAAATTCCAGAAACAGTTCGATGACACCCAGAAACAATTAGTGAAATGTGAAAATCAAATATTATTTTCCAATTTAGTAAACATGCAATATTACACATTTACTCCAGTAGACAAATATATACACTCGTCTGTATTGGACAAGTACCTACTTAAAATTCTAAGTTTGTGGCTAATTGGTATTAAAACTTCAACTGTCCTTGTTAAGAGTAGCAATATAATAGTAAACAAAATACATGCACTTGCCTACGCCGCCAAATAAATAACTCGATTAATTTTTGGTAAGATCTCGTTAGTAGAACCAGAATACAAATATCATATACGTTTTTCAGAATTCGGTTCAAAAAACGTCAAAATTTTTATTCCCATATATGTGCGTTTCAGACGAATCGATTTGGGGATGGTCATTTTTTTAGGTGGGGCCGATGTGTCTACGATGTGTATACTTATCCTTGGGAGGGCGCCGGGCGGGGAAGGCTGGAAAGGGGAATTATGTACTTAAGGGTACTACTTGAGCCATATCATTTTACGTCTCGTAAGTTTTAACATGTAAAACAATTAACAGTAGGAACCTAAGCCTCCCCCCCCACCCCTCAAGTGGAATTGTCAAAAAATGACCATTCCAATATCGATTACAAATAGTCTGAATTATACCAATACGAAATTTAAAAAATTGGAGTTTTTGAACCGAATTCCGAAAAACTTAAATGAATGCAAATAAGCGTTCAAATTAAAGGTTACACCCAGAAATGCCCAAAATTCTCCATTTCAATTGAATTAATTGAATACGTATTTATTTCGTAACTGTTACAATTTGTTTTACAAAGGTAAATGATTATTTCACTTTTATAGTCACATCTAATCTAAAATAATTTAAATATATCGAAATTATTACCTCATTAAATTTTACCGACATTATATGACTTCAGAAGGTTCATAAACAATTATTTTGCAAAAGACTTTGTCAGTTTTAGAGGTTATAGACTTTTGATGTGAAATTCACTGAAACCTATTGGGGTGTTTTACCTCTATGATCCTATTCGAGTGTGCCCTGAAATATTAACTTGATGCACTAATGCGTAATTAAGTTAGTCTACACGAACGGTAACAGAGCGTGTAAGTAATCCTGTGTTAAAGTGAAAATTTAATGCACCAGTAAAAAGCACGAAAATATTTTACTGTGTTATTTAGGCGTCAAAATATTAAATTTTCGTTTAAACTGTAAAATTGGTGTGGATTATGGATACTGAAGCTCTCTGGATAGCCCTGTAGGGGAATGTAACATAAATATCTTATATCGAAATGATACCAGATGCAGTGCTGTAGACAGTAGACTTAGTGACTTTTGGAATTCAGCCTTACAAGAATCCCCGTTCCCGTAAATGTAGAACATTTCGTGCAGACCAACGGTACACCTAACACTGTCAAAAATTACGAGTTAGTTTTAGTAGGTACTGTAAAATCAGGACACGCAGTAATTTTGGGAAAATGAGTCGTTTGAGGTGGTAATTTTTGCAGGCTGTGATTCCTGAGTCATGTAAAGTCGCGGTGCCGCTGTCTCTCAACGGTTTAGTGGCTCATCATTATTACATAGACACTCCACTACAGTAAAACACTACCTACTCCACTTTCCTTTCCAAATAGCAAATCCTTGGAGATTTGCTGTTTCGAACTAATTTTTTTGACCTGATTTTCCGGGTCCTCATTCCGAATGATAATAAATTAAAGTTTTTTGACCTTTTAAGTATGCATATAAAATATTTGGCAGATACAATCGTATAATAAGGATTTAATAACTAGGTTCAAGTGGCGGTCGTGAGTATGATGTGGAAATAAGGTGGCATTTGGATTCCCAATTATTTGAGTAGAGTGGTTGGTAAAGATGCTATTAATGCCAGTTTTGGGTTACAAGAAATCGGATTAAGGCGAATAATTTAGTTATCTAAGTTACACAAATGCTTCATAAGTCTCTGTATAAGCAGTCAGTTTCATTTCTCTCTAAAGAGTTGCAGTCAGATTAATCATTTAAAAGTTAAATTAGAGAATTCATTCTTAGAGTATCTGTGCGTCTAAAATATTTAGATCCACTATTCATCTGCAGCTTGACTGCTATGACTTCCCTTGTAATTTGTTAGTTTGAAAATGTCAGAGTGGAAATTGTTAGGGAGTAACTTATTAGGGACGAGGATGTTTTTGCCTGTGTACAGCTGTGTAGATTGGCTGACGGGTTGTACTTTTGTTTATATGGCATTGTGTCTGTCTGTACAGCAAATTCCTTTCTCTCAGAGTTGAATAGAATCCCTACTTTAGAGTATCCAGTCCTGTTTGTCTTCCATTTCGATACGCAAAACAGAACCCAAATGCACTTTTCCTGTTCAGTCTAATAATTTCTGATGCCATGAAAGTTGTAACATAACAGTAACATTTTTACTTTCACTCTGGTGGCTTCCATTTCCTCTCCCTCTCTCCTAACACTATCTCCAGATAGTTAGTTGACTGTTGACTTAAAAGACTCTACTCAGCTCGGCTCAATTTCTTTTCCTTCCATTGCATTGGCTGCATTACCCACATTACACCTCCGGGTTTTGGTTTCACTCTACTGGGGCTTTTCAACTTCTTGGCCTACATAATAGAAGTTCAATAGAAATATAAATACTTAATATTATGAAGAAACATCGTTAGGTAGTTCCTGGGCTCCCACTACCTCAAACTTCCAACTCCTCCAATTTATGAGACTCTTCTACTCCTTCCTAGTGCCTTCACTTTCCTCTCTGTGTAAGGGGTGACTCGGAGGCAAGCAATAAAACAATTCATTCACAATCCAAGATCTCCCTATTCACCCTATTAGAAAGATAATAATAGAAGAATCCTCTAGAATAGGATATGAAATATAGTTCTACCGAAGGAATTTCAAACTTCTAAATCATAGCATTTTTTAACATTTGCTACTTTATCATAAATTATTATTCAGGTTTTAGTAATATTATGTTGTATTAAAACAATGGGGGAATCCAATTATTAAAAGTAGTACTATAGTTACTGGCATTGTAAGTAGAGATAAGCGCAGTAAAATTTATAAGATTCTATGAAACGAGCGCCACTTTCGGTCATCATTTATTGATACCGTTTTAGTTACAATTACTAATGCTACAGAAATACAAGCCCCAATTAAAACTGTGTGTGAAACTAAAGACTGTATAGTTCGTGTACTGTAATACGTGTCCCCAAATAAGACAGCGCGTGGCCTTAAATCCCGCGACGTTACCTTGTGGATATAAGCACCATATATAGATAAACATGCCTCTGAGCGTGGTTTCGTGTTCGTATTACTTCTACTGCGCATGTAAAGAAGCCTAGGAAATACAAGAGAATTGACTGCTCGTACAAGAGAAATAGAAGTAAGTAACTATAATTAGAAATAACCCGAAAATCAAATAATTGAACACCCTTAATTATTTAAAATATCTGTCAGTCTGATTTTTTTTGTTAGTTACAAGGCAGTTATTAAATATGAAGCAGGATTTTATTCCTCTTGCTGATTGAAACTTAAATAACTATTTTAGGGAAATATTAATTGTGAAATATCATTTGCATGAGTACCCGTAACTTTATAGTATGAATCTATTTTAAAATTAAAAATTAACTAGCAAAAAGCTTAACATTTATGTAAATATGCACAATGGCAGCCAAAAGATTAAAATGAGCAGCGAACTATTAGAAAATTGGTTGAGCGTCTTTAAAAAAGGAGAGCTACCGCTTTGTCAATATATAGAACGCTGTCTTTTCTACTATTCTGCCCGAGGAAATTTTTGCCCTGTAATAATATTCTGGTTAAGAGTATGAATAACATAAAGTCTCGATGATGTGGAATGCATTAAGCGGAAGTTAAATATTTATAAGGCAAAAGTCAGAAAGAAATTTTCATAAGCGTATGCATAAGTAAATCTATATTTCGTTACATTCATACACTATCAATGAATTCTCCGAAGTATTTCTAAGCCTTGGGCTGTAACTTAAGAAAGTTACTGCGAGTGAGTCCATTTCAATCTGCTGTAGTTGTTATAAAAGTCGGTAAAGTAGAGCCGATATGATAAAAGTAAGAAGACGCTGATGTTGCTGAACTCCAGTAATATTTCATTTGAATTTGTTGAGATCAGGTTAAATGCATATTTCTGCTCTATAATAATGCGAGCTTTGTCCCACCAACAGAGAGGAAGGGAAATGGCAGTTGCCCCCTTCCTTTTGTTTACATCATTTTTCTGTTAACATGCTAACTGCTAAGGATGTAATGTGGAATTATAGGAAGTTAGTGTGCCGTATGGCAAGTAACAGACAAATGGAAAAGTGCTATATAAACACATGAACCATTACCATTTGAAGTTGCAGTCTGTTTATTTGCTCAGAATTCTCAAAGGTGCATTTGAGTTTTGAAAGAAAGATAGAAGGACAGAGAGTGAAAGGAAAACCAAAGATGAGTCCTCGTCGGAAGTTAAGAGCGTTTTCAAAACAACTTCTCAGTCAGTCACTTTTATGATGAAGGGTTAATCGAGTCATGTCTCATGCCAAGCAAATATACGATTGCGGAATACACTATCTGTACAAAACACAACTCCCCTACATTCTGATACTTATTATATTCTCCTCCGTCATTTATCGCAGACAACGTTCTGTAACACACAAAATCCCGTTCCTAGTGACTTATAAATAATGCAAAGTGTAGAACAAGGGAAACTTTCTCAAAATCCAATACAGGGTGGTGGGGCCTCCAACTCGAGAACGCATATAAGTCATAGACACTTTCGCAATAAATGTACTCTTCACATAATACTTTCTCTTGCTTACTCTGATAAAACAAATTGTATTACCGTTTTTGTTTGTGTACGTTAGATGCTATAAAATAACCGCACTACAGTGTGCCTCATTTTTTAGGAGCACATAACTTTCTCCGTTTTATTTAACTCAGTGTGAAACTTTCACCACCCTTTCAAAGACACGGTACTCAAAGTCAATGAAAACACATGTAATTTTAAGTGGTACTAATTTCATCTGACCTAATAACAATTTATATATAATAATAATTAATAAAAAGAGAATGCTGTGTTTTCCCGCAAAGTAGACGCATACTGTACGTTCTCATAGAAAAATTGAAAGTCATTCAAACTTTTTAATTCAATATATATATTATATAGCCATCAAATCTATGTAGCATGCATTTAAGTATACCTCAAATATTTTTTCTTGGTATTTACAATGATATAGAGATAATATTTATTTTGCAATTCGCAACCAACATCCTTGTTATGCTTAAAATTGATGTATGTTATGTACATGTACTGTAAAGGATGTCGGCTCAAGGCAATTTTAATGGTGATAGCATAATATTATCTTGACAAGAAAATGTCCTGATGTGTTTACAGTTTTATTCCTTTGGTCCTGATCAATCACAACTGTTTTTCAACTTTTATTCTGAAGAGAATGTGGAACAGATTTCGGCATACTTTGACAACTTTTTATGATAATGTTTAGGAAACTTAGTTTTTACTATGTACTTTTGAAAATAATGTGACTTGTTATTCCGTTATATCAAATTAATGATGTAGATAGCTGATATAGATGACAAATGCACTTTACTTTATGAAATGTCAAAATTCTTGTCCAGAGGATTTTTATTTGCACAATAGTGTAGAGAACACAGTGAAACATCAATGCGAGAATGAAATCCTCCCTCCGCGTATCTCATTACAGCTGAGTAAGTAAGAGAGAACAAATAATTTTTGATGTTGACTACAGCGTGTAAAGTGCATATCTGATTTTCGCATCCATTGTCAACTTTGGTTTTTCTAAACAAAATAACAATGTCTTGGGTGGCTTAGTTTATATTGTATTTTATGACGTACGAATACAGTAAATTTCAGTACATTCTGCAAATAGGAACCCCGCACTCTCGCTAACACTAACCAAACACTTTCTATGGACTGAGCAACTTGACATTTTCCTTTTCTGCTTACAGAATTGAATTGTGAGCCAGAAGTCGTCTGTCAGTTATGCTCGTCTTTTCGCTCTGACGACTTCTGTTGCCTTTTCTGTCTTTGTCTTCCCTCCGTCTTTGTATTTCTTTGATCATTCACCCAAAGGATTCGTTTGTCAATCACAAAGAAATTGTCAATTATATACTTGCACTCAAACCCGCTACAATGATTGCACAATGCAGTTTCAAAGTGTTTCTTTCTCATTTAATTCTCACTGTACAATTGAATGCAACATAAAATTATTCCATTAATGCAATATATTATATCCTTAGTCTATCGGATTACAGAGCCGATTATTTCTACTCAGTGACTTTAAAAAGAAATTCTAATTTGACAAGCACGTCTATTTGATTCTTTAGAAAATAATTCCAAAATCAGTTTTTTACTATTACTAAAGTAAAATAACTTAAAAGAAAATTTAAAGAGACGTAAAATTGGATTATAAAACCCAGTATAATACATTTTACATGAATTATGTAGTCATCAGCTACTAATGAATATAAAATGAGGCACAAGTGTATCTGAGTATATAGTATATGCAGCGGGCTATTTATTATTGAAGCTTTCTCCTCACAATCCTTTTCATATCTGACGTTACTTAGGATAATTCGTTGTACAAAGGCATCAGATGAAATATATTTCTTCCTTTTAGCAATGCTTCAAAATTCAGGGAATTACTTTTTCTTTGCATTAATTTTGAGCTGGGCCATGTAAGAAGCTTTGTAAATGATAATGAAAGATATGGGACATGAATATCTAAACGAAAAGTGAATTTGGATGAAAGAAGTGGAGGCGTAAATCAAATTTCTGTTGGAAATCAACAAATGCTTCTTTGTTAAGAGTTTCACAGCTAAATGAATGGAATTGAGACTGGCCTTAGCAAATAGATCGTACTTTATAAAATTCCCTCGGATGACGGAGAGAGGCTGCACGTCATTTGCACTACCGGAAAGGAATTGTGTTTGGGATGAAAGGAAAGGATGATGGAAGATAATCCTATCCGTGTGCTTTGCTTTCACATCCTTTCTCATAGCATTCACTTGACTTTTGGATCGTACTCACTTGCCGATTACTAAAATGAACTTTTACTTAGCTAATAGTTCATCTGAGTTTACTCTGGGAAAGACGACACAACAGCAAAGTCAAAGGAAGCCAGCAAAAATTCTCACAAAAAATAATTCTGCAGATTGTAGTTATATGCACCGAATCTTTTTTCCTTCGATAATATCCAACACCAACAGAACTTTCTTCATTTTCTCCTGTCCTATTTATATAAAACGCTACTACATATACCTGTAACTACAGAGCTTGTCACTTGGATTAAGCGTATTTTTAGTTATCTCCCAAATATTTCACCAAATAAAAACATGAAGAATAAAGCACTCTCAGCCTCTGTATGTGCATCGATATATATTTATTGTGGAGAAATGGTTATACCTGTAGCATTTTTATTTATAGAAAACGTTTTTACTTCCGAAATGAAGAATTAAGGATTTGTATGAGAGAGGTTGGTAAGACTGCGTGAAATAGGTCTTACCCTAGGAATTAGAAGTGGATGGAGCGACATTCGGACAGAATGGCTGGAGTGCCGACGCCGACTGCGGGTGCACTGTGTACGTACGTACGTACTGTGTCTAAATAGGATTCCATTCATCCGAGTACCTTCTGTTGATAGCCTGTGTATAATAAACACACCTTTCTCCGTAAAATAAGAAGTGCTAGAAGCAGCAACGGAGCTAAGTAAGCTAAAGCTGATCTTAACTTTATGTTCCCTTTTCCCTTTATAGTGCCTACATAGTGGCCAAGTCGGAGACAAGAGGGAAACCGGTTTGAGCTGACAATGAGCCAAGTCATCTTGTCAAGTCAATAGGATTAGCTAACATCTACCAGTTCATTGCATTGAATTGCACCACTGTAGCTGATCTCCTCGCAATAGCACTGACTGCCCTTATACCAGGCATCTATAGTATCATACCACGCTCCTGCACTCTTACACGCTCCCAGATATATGACACCATACTATATTCTCCTCTTAGCATATATGCTGCTTTCAACTTAAAGTTGACCCTAATAAAATACCGTAAAATCCCATTAGGGACTTACATTTATAATTTTGCTCAAAAAATAATACATATCTACCCTAAGCAGAAGGCATTTTTTACATGTACAAAATATTCCGTGATTTTATTGGATATGCGCAAGTGGGTATCAAATTATTTTTAAATCAATGCATATATTCTCTGAGGATAAAAAACCTACTAGGAAGTTCTGTGTATTATGTAGTAGGAAAGGAAAGGGTTAAGGAGTTCGGTTTAGTTAGAGAAATATGTAAATGGTCGTCTATAGAAACAAAGCTGAATTTGCTCATCAGTTTTAGAAATTGCTAATAAATTGTGTTGGTAGTCGCGTGTTTTTGTAACATATTGGGGCATTTTTTATTTTTTATTTGGAAAGGCAGGCACGTTTTTTAGTGAGCGTCTTGAGCTTGGAAAACAAAATGTGTAGTTGGTGAGGAAATTTCATTTTTATTGATATTAGGGAGAAAGAGCGAGTTCCTGTTTTTTACGGTGGTGGATAGGAAAGTGTGGGATTTTATTCTATTGTATACGTACACAGTTATTTATGTTACGTTATGTTATATTAGCTCTTTCACTCAGTCCACTCAGCAAATAGTGAATACCCACTCACACACACAAACGACAGAACACAAGTAGCTACTTAACTTCCAAGACCAATACACAACTTTCGTAACACAAGTATTCACATCAATTTCCCCGAAAAGGCAAAGATCCAAATAAAAGACTTATAGTGTAGTCGAGTTCAGTCTGCATCTGCCAAAATAGATTTATTTATTTGGATTGGACTCTCTTATAGTATCACTTCTTTCTTTCAAACCAGAGCCACAAAGATTTTTCCAAAACGTCCTATAGAGAACAGAGATCAGCAGACAGACAGGTCACACACATCACAAGAGCTGCAGCTCCTTGGCAGGAATTTAATACAATTCTTCGTGGCTTATAGCCCAGCAGCATCAGACTCATCTTCTCACGGAAACTTCCTTTACAAGACACTTGAGTCAGACTCAGAGTCACACTTCTACCTTTCTCTCTCCACTCATGAGCATATGTCTTCCACTCAAATCCATTACGCTACCTGCATATCCCTTCAACGTCTCTCCACATATTTCTCTCTCTCTCCACTTATTTTATGGAACGTTGCATTATAATATTCATACAATGCATTTCATCACATTACACTACGGTTTACATTTTGTGGCTGTGATTGGAAGTTCTGACACCCATAATCCCATGTTTTATGTTTCTGACGCTCTTAAGGTGGCTACTAAAATTATCCGTCCACTATGTCTATAAATATTTTCCTTGTCCTAGTTAACACATACATCTTTGTTAATAGCAGAAAACTTTTATTTTTCGTTAGATTTAATATTTATTGATTCAAAAGCTGTGTAATCTTAAAAAATATTTCGTAAAATCATTTCGTCTTGTTTTTATTTTATTTTTATCCCCTATCATTTGATAAGCAATGAAAACTCCTGATTCAATGAAGAAGGCTTAGAGTACAGCGTGAGATGTATATTTTGGAAATATTCTTATATTTTTTGAGAGTGTGTACAGCAAAAATTTTCAAAATTCTGTATTAGATAATATCGAGTCTTATAGCCCCGTCAATATGATATGTCTAATCTGCAATAAAGAGGGTTCTGCATTATCCATTAAATAAGAATGAACTTAAGAATTTAAGATTGAAGACTTACGACAATTCCTAAAATTATATAGTGAGGAGAGCATAATGCTAATAATTTTCTCAAATGAATTACAAATGCGAAATTAAATGTGTAAAATTTATGCGCAAATGAAACCGGAATTTATACATAATTTCGTTGATTATCTCATGTTAATACCCGAGTATCAAACGCTTTTCGAATGAATGTCATACGATTTAATAATAAGACCGCGTGTAAATAAATACGTATGGCAATAGAAGGTATCAGCATGTAGTACGAACAGATTTGAGATTATTGCTGGCCTCACACTTTCCTCGTCTCCACATTATTTTCGTAGAGCAAAAATCGCGGAATTTTTGTCTTTCACTAATATTAGGTCGGGTGGAAGGAAGATGAACAAGAAAAGTAAAATAGTGAGATGGAGAATCCCAACTACGAGAAAGATTTGTGGTAAAGCATTCCGTTATAGATATTTATAGGAAATGAAACTTCCGCAAGAAAGGATTGCTTGATTTGATTTGATGGGAACTCATAGAAGATCCTCCGGGAAGGACGTATACATATACAAACATGAGAGTGCTACTGCTACCTGATATAGCAAAAGAAGAATTATAGAGGAGGACAGACACAGACTCAGTCAGTCACTAATCTCATCGTCAATGTTCTGTCGGGGCAGGCAATCAATCACGAAATGTTTTAGGCTCAATACTTGTGCCGCTATGTACCGCACCTATTCCTTAATCATTCTCACTCTATATTGCTGTGTATCATTACGGTAATACATACAGCCATGTGCTCATTGAGCAAAATCATGGACAACGTAGATATTGCACAATATAATTGTAATTAATGTCTGCTTAAGCGTATAATATTTACACAGAATTCTCGAAAATGTGCCATATATTAGTACGAGCATGAATTATTGCATTATAATTTGCAAATTTGAACATGTGCACATACATACAGAATCTGTTGAACAGGATGTTATTGAATACAATATGATGTGGAATAAACTGTTGTAAACAGGCGTAGCAATGTAGCGGTAATTTATTTACAAAAAATATGGCAAAAAAGTTGAATTTTAAGAAAAGTAGGTGGGGTAGGGGGTGCAGGGGGTGGGATGATTTCGTCCATTTTTCTGGGTTTTCTTATTGAGTGGTCACAAGACTCAATACTGAAAACAGAATTCAAAAAATTTGACTAGAAACATGAAAAAAATGGGCTCAGATAGATACATAGATACATAGACACATACCTACACAGACAGAACTTCAAGGGGTTCTTATAATGTAGCGATACCGCTACATAATAATGTACAGGATGACATAAGAGTGGTGTCATCGACTTGGGCAAAACTCAAAATGCATTAAACCAGTCAAAGCTTTAGGAATTTTCCCTGGTCTCAAAAAACTTTGAAATAATATTTAGGACGTTCTTATTTAGTATATCAACATTGATTTCCTTGACCTATTGTAATTCCCAGAGTAGAAAGATATTCAGCCTTTCTAATAGGTATTTTAGAAGTCAACTATAAAATCCTAATTTTTTGCCTCAGTTAAAGAAACAATTTGTTTGGTTCTCGTACAAAGTAAATGAGGAGCAAAAAAGGAATTTTCAACGGTACTATTTGGCGATTACTTTTAGTGGGAATGGATGAATTAATGAGAATGGATGAAGTTTTCACGTTGCCATATGTAGAACGTAGAGCAAAATATCTGCATATATGTACATTTCTATTTTATAAGAAGTTATATGTTGAACACTTTCTCTTGAATATTTAATCACCTAATCATTTTTAAGTTTCAGTGAATTAAAGCACTACATGTAAATTGCGGCTATATACATGTTAATATTTGTACTTAACTTTTCGAGTTTTAAGGTTTTACCTGCGCATAAATTATGAGAAGGTAATGTTCCCAACAGCGACCAATTATGTACTTACTGAATAATAAGTGGCGTTGTTACCTTCCACCGGCATGCACAGCAGTAGTTGCAAATGAGAGTCTGTAAGTACATCCTTCGGAAAGGATTTCTCTGACGTTAATAAAATTATAAGTGTGATGTAGTGCACAAATGAGATAATAAATGCAGGATTTCCCTGTAACTATTCTTATGTATACGGTGGAAAAGGACTAATATTTAGTTTCGCTGGAGTTTATTTCCTCTGTATGGAACTCCATGAATACAGTCCGCTAACACATTTAACAAACGTTATTGCAGCATAAACAACTCGCCATAATCTCGTTGTCCAATTGTCCTAGCCGAAAAATAAATATTCATATACTTTTACTTACAAAAATATGTGTCAAGGCAAAAAATCTTTGTTACAATTTATTTTCTGGTGAAACTATTTGAAATGTCGCAGATGTGCTCAAGAAAGGGAAAGTGTTGGAACCTGTCAGCATGTACAAGGAGAAAGTTATACGCAGTAATACCGGAAATCTTACTGTGGTATGCATCCTACTGTTTTGCTTAATTATGGCTTGAGTCTACGTCGTTGGCAGTGGCATCATGTGCTTATTGGTAGCTTCATTTCTTCCAGTCATTTCCCCCAGTGCGGACGCCCGGATTGGGTTTCTGGTAAATAGTTACATATTTAGTATGCAGTTAACACCTGAATTCTGGCGTATTTGGTGAATGTATAATAATTTGCTGCAAACAGTACCAGATTAAATAAAGGTCCTTCTACCCTTTAGAAATAATTTTAGCGTTTCGAGAACTGTGAACTCTTACATCACAATACCATCCTTAGCACCGTCAGGGAACGCAATTACATAACTTTGTACACTTTTTTTCTCCGTGTGACACTTGTGTAATTGCAGTTGCTAGCAGCTAAAATTTTGTAAACCACATTAGCATAAAGTTTAATTATACATATGTAACCGGATGCATAATTATTTACACCGAGAAATTTCCAGCTTTTACTTTATTTCAACACTGCATATATATATCAAAGAGTTATAAACGAAAACTGATCTGTCCCTCGGCATTCACATTCATAATCGCGTGCTTGAAACTGTAGTATTTAAACAAGCATGGCCAACGGCAAAAATATGTATATGAATGTAACTCATAATATTATGAGATGCATACATAAACAGCCATATCTAAAGACAGCCTGTAGAAATATTTTTGGAATGTAACGAAAGCACTAGCGTAACCGTAATTACCCATTTCTAGTACCTAACATAAAATATACATTAAAAATTCAGGCAGCATCCACTAACGGTATATACTGTCATATACCATAAATTTAATTGAACCTAAATTGATTTTGAAAATTTTAAATATGCAAACCTCATATAGATACTTGAAATAAATTTAAATTAAAATAAATATAGATAAATAAATAGATTTGAATTCTAATTACAGATAGTCTCTTGTATTTATAACGAATACATTGGCCCACACAATGCATAATTTCAAAAACCACTTGAACATGAATGAAAAAGGGCTAGGGTCTATATAAATATGTATTATTCCAAATACCTAATAAGTTGTTTAATGGAACGGTATCATAAGCAAATCGTGCTTTTACTGAAAAGTATATATGTAGTTTTGAATTTTGATCTTACTTCTTGAAGGTTAGCTCAAAAAGACATTTTCACATTCAATTTCTGCACAAATTAAGATAATATTTCTGGGGCAACTAACTGCAGTTGACTTCGTTTTGAATTCCTTTATGCTACATTTATTATTGCGAAAATTATTAAATAAGCATCCACGCATATTTACTTTCTGTGTGTAATAAGTTCATTATATTTGCAATGCATATTAATATGATAATATGGACATGATAGGGTTTAAGCCTAATTTTAATATTGAAGTTAGGTCCTATATAATGTCACCATTTTGGTTAATACGGTATATCAGCTATTAAACAGAGCTACTCTTTGCATAAGTAGGTAAAAGCCCACATAGCATTGTTAGAACTCCAGATTCATAAGATAATAGATAATGGCGCAGAGTCTGATATCTTCAGGACATAGCGCAAATAGGATTGAGCCAGTTGCGTATAACGATTAAAGTTGTAAGTGTTCTGAATCCAACTGAAAAGCAAACCTTAATATTGGAGAATGAATTGAAGGTACTGGCTTAGCCCACTATGTTGATATGAATAAATAAGGCATGTATAAAATGTAAATATGAAGATGAGAGGAAACGTGTGCAGGCGTTTTTGTTCTCGCTCCTACTCCGCTCCTCTGTTCTACAATGATGAGAGCTTTAAAGAGATTCGTCAATGCATCCATTCCACATGAGTCTTTCACTTTCGGCTTTTTTCCAACCGCACACAATGTCTTTGTCAGAGGCTGAGTTGTTTGTGATGACTTGGGCGATTAACATTAGGGAGAGGAGGGATGGGAAGTGAGGGGCCATGGAAGGAAGAGGAGACATTTTAGTCCACTTAAATATCTGTGCTCCTACTCACAACACACGAATGTGAGTCGTCGTGGCTCCTAAAAGACTCTAGTCGACTCAAGTTACATAAAATGAAATACATCAGTGCTTTGATTTCACCCACTTTCTCTTGTGCATTCTCATCCTTCGTCCTCTTCTGGAGGGAATTCATTTTCTGTATTGTACGTAGACATAGAAGGATGATATCAATAATATGATCAAAGTATATTATATTATATTTCAAAAAACTATAGTTTCTATGTAATTATGCTATTTTAAAACTTTTATGTTTTATTGAAAGGAAAATTAATTAATTAGCTACCCTTCATGTAATGTCTCTGTGTGTACTATAAATATTTTATTTTGAGAGTCTATTTTTAATGAGCACGAAACATTGTAAATTTTAATTTGGAGTGTTATTGGATATTCAGCACTCACAGTTATAGGGATAAACGGACAGACATATTGATTAGTGTGACAGACAGAAAAAAAAAATAACCTGGCAGATTCCTGCGTCTGTCTTGAGAAAAATTTAACTGGTTAAATTGACTGAAAATTAGCACATTTCACTTCAAGCGGAAAAAACTTCTTTGTTTATAAATCCAAAAAATTCCTTTTTATCGAGTTTCTGGGGGGGGAGGGCTCAATCCATGGAGCCCCCTTTTCTGTGGTCCCTGTTATTGATATTGAAGAGATGAGGAAGAGAAAGGAAATGAGGCTGCATGTGAAAGAAATGAGAGACATTGAATGGAAACATCAAGGCTGGATTATTCTGTTGTTCCATGCAATTTTGGGCATCTACTCTACTTGCTTTTGACTAAGATATTGAAGTACGTACATCCCACTCGTCGGCAAATATTAGCAATGCAATCTCTTAGTAAGCGTAAGTAGTACTTTAAACTTCAGTACAATGAAATGTGAAGGGTACAGTGTATTGTTCTGTAATCCTTTACTTAATGTTGTCAAACTATTAAGGCATCTATAAGTACACGGTTCTGTTTGTGTCTGTCGGATATCAAAGAGATCATTATTGGCGTGATAGACGACATACTTACAGTGATGCAGGAATGTAAAAAATAATGAGAGTCTTATTAAAAACTAAGAATACTTTTAGGTACATCGATATTGACAATGAGTAAATATTAGTCAACTACTACCTACTTATTGGACAACAAGTAGGCATAGATGGGCAAATTACATAGTAAAGTATTTTAAAAATACTGTGACAAATTACAATTTTAACCTTAAAATACATTCCATTTTCCCTGATGATAAAAAATAATGTAGTTAAAATGTATTATTTTGGGGTCCAAAATAAAATACATGTATTTTGAAAATACTTTTCGAAAATACTTTCACCGCTCCTTAAAAAATGAATATCTTAATGACGATATTTACACAATTTTTTTTAACTTTTAATAAATTTAGATAATTTATTTCATTCCACGCACATTAAATTGCTCGATTGCCAAAAATATTCAGATATTGCAATTACAGTTACCTATTTAAATTTTGCTAAATTTTTACATCGTTGCATTTAAAAATCCTTTCATCTCTAGGCTTTAAACAGAGACTGCACGTTTTGCAGTTACACTTTGGCCCCAGTTTCATCTGATTTTCTGACTTTAAGGTACATGTACTCATGATGTACCATCTAAAATTACTGGCTATAATTCGCTGCACGAATTATATTCTGAGTTGTATTGTACCAACATTCATGTAGGTAAACTGTGCAATAATTATAGAATATCAATATTTTAAAAATGCCTGAAATTGTGACTATAAAATTGTCGAATAGTGAAGTAACAATAAGATTTTTTAATGTTATGCGTTTTTATTGCCGGCGCTCCAAGCTGTTGAAAATAATAGATGACTATTGTACATGAACTTTACTTTACACTAATAAATGATAACCACTATGTTTGTATGTTTGCACGTCAAGTGTTAGGAATTCAAAAAAGCTGTTTAAAAGAAGGCTGAACATTTTTCCAGCTTTCATTCAAGCCATGAAATCATACATTTTTAACTAAACTTTGCCCATCTATGCAAGCAGGTAATGATTACTTATAAATCTTCTATTTCTTTCCTGCTTTGTAGATTGGGAAAATGAGAAGATTTTGCTTTCAACGTAAACAAGGAACCTAATTTTAGTAGTGTGTTGTAAACCAACAACTTTGCTAACATCCTAAATCCTATAATATCATAAGTTTTGCTACGGATAACGACGGATTTGTAAATGTCTGCACAGAAGATTAGTATAGGCACAGAAAAGTTTTAAGAATGAAAGACTTGGACAAATGTGTATTTGAAAAAAAACCCTGCTTTAGCAGATCTAGTAAATTGCTGGGTACCTATCAATTATTTAGAAATCTAAAGTAGCTCAGAATCAGATCAATGTCTGAGTTCCTTGCTTAACCAACGAACCACAAACTATTTCATCAACATGGATGAACTGCTACAAAAACAAACCCACATTTATTTTGTCTTTAAAGCACATATCCTACAGATTTGGTTTAGATATACTTTGCTCCAAACTTCCTCCACTGAATGAGCATTCCGATCTGTCTTAATCGTTAAGCATTAAGTATCAACTCCCGGCACGCACAATAATGTAATGGCTTCCGCAGTTGTTTCTCGCTCTGTTACTCAGCCACCAATAGAAATCCTACGAAACAAACAAAAGGATTATTTCCCTCTTTCATTTTCCAAAATGAATAGCTACCGAACGCATTATTAAGTAGCGGAGCTGCTTTATAGAAATGCCCACTCTGTCTGTCCGTCTGTATGTCTGTATGTCTGTGTGTCTGTATGTCTGTGGGTATGTCTGTATGTACGATAACTCACGAACGGTTTGAGATACAT
>JAAAYG020008773.1:1304-16685 GCA_009936455.2 Tomocerus minor | reverse complement strand
TATACACAGACCAATATAAGATCAATGGTCATCCATCATTCATCAATATCATCATCAAATCATATTGAGAAACTAAATCTCAAGCAAATCTTTAATCTTTTATACTTTGCTTTACAACGCAGAACGCAAAGAGAGAATGGAAATCTTATAGAACATTGCCGAGTGCAGCAATCGAAAAAGTTGGCGCCATTGGGATATAAAATCCCTTTACAATTATCCTACTCTATTCTTGTGCGGTTAACTTGAACAGATTGTTTGTTATGGAAGGATTCTGCGATCAAGTCTTGTCGGCATTGCTTTTCCCCAAATAAGTTGAATAATTAATTAGAACATTTTAATTGGGGTAGTTGACTGTCTTTTTGAACAATTACTTGTCCGTTTGTCTTGTAAAATATAACGAAAACCGGAAGTTCCAGTAAATAGATATATAGTATACTTATATTATACTAATCTCCCTGTCTCCCTCCCCTTGACCCTCCACTCCAACCGTAAGTTCTTGTAAAAGTTTTAATATATACTTTTGGTGTTTTAATTGCTGTTTCATCTTTGCAGATTCATCAACAGCTGGCCAACTCATAATAATAATAATGTTTCTTATTGTTTTAGTTCTAAAGTTGAAGGTTCTCAATTATTTCATCCGTATTGAGCGTTTAGCGATTTCAAAGAGCAGTTGGTGAAATAAGTGAAGGTCCGCCCTTTTTCATTTCATTAGGACCAAACAAATCAATAGCGACCGGGACAAGTGACTGGCTGTGGTTCGAATACAAGAAGTAAATTTCAATCATTTACATGCTAGGAGCCAGGAATTTATGATGTAAGTACATTATTGATTGTAGTCTTTTGTATATATTTCAAAATTGGAATGATTTTCTTGCTTGTATTTGTATATCTTGCTACAGAGATGACAGACCAGTTTCGTAATCAACAAAAGTACATTAGAAAATGAAAATAAAATAAACAACTTCACATTATTTATTAAGAAGGAACTTTATTTAGAGATGGTTAAGTACAAAACTGTTTATTCAAGCGGGGAAGCCATCGTTCCTGTACTTTTCCTTATGTACCATGTACTATGTGCTATGAAACTGGTTCATAGCCAATTTACACAAAAATCAAGTGTTTTTGCTGCATACTGAAAGGTTTTTTTCCCATTTGTCTAGGATGCACCCTTTTATGTATACTGTGTCTGTGGCTGAACTCCGGTTTTGAAACTTTGATTTTGAAGCACATTGCAAATTATAACTGCGAAAACACAGAGGTTATTCAGCTTCATTGCCATTATCATTAACATCTGTGAGCCCTTAGGATTTCATCAACCATGACTGTCGATGACGAAAAGGAAACTACGCAGCCAGAAACAACAGTACGAACAAGATGTTACTTTGACATTGAAATAGGAGGAATAGCAGCGGGCAGAATCGTATTTGAACTGTTCTCCGACATTACTCCAAAAACAGCTGAAAATTTTCGGTCACTATGCACGGGGGATATGGGAATTGGAAAAACAACGGGGAAGCCTTTGCATTACAAAGGAAGTCTTTTGCACCGGGTCATAAAAAATTTCATGATTCAAGGAGGAGATTTTGTTAGCTCCAATGGAACTGGAGGCGAATCTATATATGGAGAAACTTTTGAAGGTATGTATGTTTTTGTATGGCGACTGTAAATAATTTTACGTTAGAGTAGAATTTCTAACATGGTTTTTCATTTGCATGTACACAGATGAAAACTTCACAATGGAACACAATGAGCCGTATCTTATGTCCATGGCTAATAAAGGAGCAAATTCTAATGGATCGCAGTTTTTCATGTAAGAGGATAAAATCGTTTTTTAAGGCTCACTTTAGTAAGACAATTAAGATAAACATTGATTGCATAATTATTATTGTCTTCTTGCTGTAACGGTTTGCTAAATATATTTTCTCCCTAAGCTGTAAGAAAAAGCAAAGGTTTTTAGGTTCAGGACAAGAGGACCTGGTAAATTAACTGTACTATTAATCCTATCTCTGATTGCTCAATTATCTTATTTTTATTCATTTAATGTATTGTTTTGTTATCCCTTGTTACCGTTTTGATGACATGTAATACTTTTAACGTTAAATGGCTTTAGCTGTTCTAATTGTAAGGAATCCCTTGAGTTACCTACCGCGCGTACACTATGAAAACCAAAAATAGTTTCCTTTCTTTGCTGGTGACATACTTTGTCTTAGGTGTCTTATTTTTAATCAATTTGCATTTTTCAAAAAATTACTACAAAAATTGTATATTGTGATACCACTCCCCATTGATCAGGATTAGGAATGATAGCATTTAGAACATGAAGGCCAATTTCTAGGGTTGTATCTATTCCGTCTCGTAATATGATAGCTCCTTATACGCGGCGGTGTATATTTGTATACTTGGTATATAGTTTGCCTCTTAAGTTTTGTATTCGTTTAAAAAAGAATCGCTAATTGCAAACATAAATAACTAATAAATTTATGCCTGATACTAAGAAAAAAGCTATTCTTCTGTCCAGTTCCTGTACATTAAAAAGCGTACATTAACCTTTGTTATACTAACAAGTCCTTTTAACTAGTATTGGTAATAATAGTTTGCTATATGTTTTGATAGCTGTTGGTATACTGATATCAAAACGCTTCTTCTCCCTTGTAAATCTGTCTAGGGTACTGCAAATTTTGTGACGACTTTATGCACAAAGTGTTGCATTTATACCGGTACAATTTTTGATTAATGAAATCCCGGTTATTTGTACCCTTTATTTCCATTTAGACTCATTGACATTTCAAAAAGATTTCAAAATTGTGGGGCTGATTGATATTGTCAATTATGGTTGGTTATAATTGATCAAATCTGTAACCAATATTTTTGTCTCTTCTTATACAATAGAACTACTCAGGCCGCTCAACACTTAAACGGGTAAGCAATATCACAAATAAATACTTTTAATTGCAATAGTTTTTCTTCTTTTTTCTCAATTGTTTGTTTCTCCTACTGCCTTGGAAAGGGAGAGGGGAAATGTCGATTAAGGTTTCTCCTTTCACGTCTCGCTCTCCCAATCTAAGGAGTGTATGTATGATGGTGTATGTAAAATTGAATTACCTGTACATAGCTGAAAATGGCAATGTATTAGTTATTAGTATTCGTACTTGTAATTATAAAACCGCTTTTTGAACCAACAGTCAGCACGTTTGCTTTGGCCGAGTCGCTGGAGGTCACGCAATTTTAAGGCAGATCGAAACCTTACCGGTTGATCGAAAAAATAGACCACTTCAAGATGTACGGGTTGCTAATTCTGGAGAATTAGTACTTCTTAAGAAGAAAAAAGGTTTGCTAATGTTGCAATTGTTTGGCAATTTAAAGTTTAAAACGTTACTAAAATCTATGTAGTTCGTCAACTATTTGTGCTATTTAATTTTGCAGAAAAAAAACCTAAAAAGGCCAAAAAAGCTAAATCAGACTCAGACAGATCCTCGGGAGAAATAAGTGACAGTTCATCTTCGGAAGTAGAACGCAAGAAGAAAAAGAAAAGGAAAAGTCCGGAGAAAAGCAAGGACATGGATACTAAAGAGTGCGTGATTTAATCAATAATGTTAAAATGTTTATTTAGGAATTTGAACGAGGTTGTTGATTTATGAAGTTAATGTTTTATGGCGTTATTGATTTATAACTATGAGTTGAATGGGGGTTATTTACTTGTCGTATCCATATGTTGAAGAACATTCACTACGATGCTATTTTGTATGCAATGAATTACTTTATTAGTAGTACATTAATTTAATGTCATGATTGTTATTACATATATATTGGAACTATTGTTTCAGGGAAGTCCTACATCCATTGGCTCCATTAACCTCTATTAATGAAGACGAAATACCTCCCGATCCCCCAAAAAGATTTTTGATGCGTGCTGCAGATGTCAAGGAAAAGGAAGGGTCAAAAGACGAGAAAGAAAAATCCCGAGATCGCAGGGATCGTTCGAGATCACGGAGTCGAAGTCGAGATAGAGGAAGAATTAGGAATGATCGTGGGAATAACCTTCGCACTAGGGATAATAGAAATCAGCAGCGATATGGTAGAAGTGGCTATCAATCTGGGCCTACTGCAGGAAGAAAAATTAAAGGACGAGGACGGGTGGTAAGTACTCTACTTCTATAAATTATGAAAATTAATAAGCGTTTCGTAAACGCTTTCAAAGCATTATTGTAACATTCAAAAATATAAATATAAATTTTTTTTAATTGTAGTGCTACCGCACACCGTCCCGAAGTCGATCTCGCAGTAAAACACCTCCTCACTGGAAAGCAGAAATACGTAAAACGATAACCATGAAAGAATTTGAGGTAAATACCTAATGTATTGCGTAACTAAAATACAATTTGAGATTTTAAATGATTTCCGTGTCTGACTTTGTGGAAGATGTAAACATTGGATTTTAATGCTTGTAGGAGAAGGAAAAGGCTCGTCGTCAAAGAGAAGAGGAATTGAGACGACGACAAGAGGAGCGGCAGAAGAGACACGAAGAAAAGGAACGCGAAAGAGTAGAAAAGGAGAAGGAACGCGAAGCAGTGTCTGCAGATGAAGAATCGGCAGCGGAAAAACTTGTTGAAGAACTTGCTACGCAAATTAAATTGGCTGCCACAGACGGAGTTGTTTACTACCAACATCTTTATAATAAAAGTCTAGGCAAGGAAGAAAACAAAGTTGATGATATTGAACCAGTTGAAGAGCCGACCAATAATCATGAAGATGCTACTGAGTCGGTTGCCGAAAGACCCTTAATAGTTATTGGGAACATCTCTGAAAAATTAAATCAATCTTCAGAAAAATTAACAATAAGTAATGACGATGAGGAGGAAGAGTTACGTCTGCGTCGCGAGCTGCTGAAGAAAAGGTTGAGAGAATGGGAAGAGAGTTCTGGAGATGAAGAAAAGGACAGCAAGAAATCTAAAGCTGGGACTGAACCTTTTGTCAAGGATAACAAAGAAGTGGTCCCTCATAGTGAACGTGAGAAATCCTTTGAAAAGAAGGGTTCAGTATCTAAGGATGTGAAGGATCGTGTTGAAGATAGTAGTAGGCATAGAGTTAAAGATGACCGCGAAAGAAGGCGACACCATGCTAAAGATGAGAGAAGCAGTGTGAACCGTAATCGTTCAAGGGAAAGACGAAGTTCACCTCACAAGCGACGTAGGTCTGTGGACAGACGAAGTCATTCTCGAGGTCGCCGTAGTAGTCGAAATCGTTCAAACGATCGCAGTTTCAAATCCGATCGTAATCGGTCTAGGGAACGGCGAAATTCGAATTCAAAGCGTCGTCGCTCTAATGATCGAAGAAGTCGTTCTCGCAATCGTCGTGATCGTTCAAGCGATAGAAGCCGTCGAAATAAAAGTTCCCCAGACAAGGGGAGCTATAAATCTACCAGGGACAGATCCAAGGAGAAGGACGACAGAAAACGATCCGGATCTATAAGAAGTCGGTCAAAGGATAAGAAGAAGGAGGTAAAGGACGGCTCTCCAGACAGTAGTGATCATTAGAAAATTGGAATTTGCAAAATTACATTTACAGACCATGCATGAATGTGTTGTAATTGTGAATTCAAAATTTATAACTGTAGTTATAGCATTTGCCATTATATTGTATTGGTTCTTATAGTTTCACTTTATTCCACATAGAATTCATTGCTATGCATTTATTGTCTTAAATCACTATTCAGAAAATATGTGATTGTGGTTAAGACACAAAACAAGCTTAATTTATAAAACAGCAAGTACTTTAATATCTTTACTTACCATCTCTTTAGCGTTTTAAACGGGCTTCTTACATAGAAGCTTATTATTGTAACATTATGTCTTAGTTGAATTGATATGAAAATATTGTTTATAATAAAATTACTTTATTGGTTATTGTCCTAAATGCAAATGTCTCAACTTTATTATTATTTCCAAAATGTATCTTGGAATTGTTGTATTTAAAAAATTGCATTGAAGAAAAGAAAGTAGGTAATAGGACAGCATTTGAAAACTTGTTCAATCTCATATTTACTTGTTAAGGAAAGAAATGAAAATTATGGTCATGGTATAGGCCAGGCCAGTATTATAGTTTGTCTTTTTTTACAATTGATCCAGTTGGTGTGGTAGGAACTAAGGGATTCACATTAATTAGTGGATTTGTGGGTAAAATGATGGTTGTATGTACCTGTATATAAAGATACCTGTTACGAAAAGTTTAGTTGTATGTTCTGAGAAAGTACAGTATGATTGTAGGAGAGAGAGAGAGAGACAGGAGAGACAGGTAAATAAAGGTAAAGTTATAAGAAATGGAACACGCCTTTTGCTATGTCCGTACCTGTGGTGGTGTAAAAGAAAAATAAGAACAGCTGGGAAGCGGGGAAGGAAAAATGAGATAGGAATAGACAGCGCGTACTCTTAGGCTGCTCATAGGTTCATCTTAACTGCTAACTGCCGCATCCTTGGATATCGTCTGCAAGAGTCGACGTTGGGGCTGTGTAGATTATCTTGCAAGAGTGAGATGGATGTTGAGAGTGGCTAATATTCTGATGTGTTGGAGAATTTGGTGTGTCGTGAGGCAAACAAGTTTGGAATCTTGGTTTGGCTCATGGTAGAGATGAAGAGGAAGCGGTGTAACCAGCAAGGGAAGTAATGAGACACGAAACAGAGCTGATGTCTCAGAAATACATTGCGTGGATAACACAAGATCGAGTCATGGGTCGTAGCCGTTTGTATCGAGACAGAGAATAATAGTAACTCTGTGTAGCATTGTATATTGTAGGTTATCCATTGGTATGTCTCTATGTGGATATCCTCTTCTCTGATCTTAAACTGTGTAACTATGCGTGTGCTATAGGGTAGCTACTACTGACTGATCTCTTTTGCTAGTAAAATAATATTATAAGTGCCAGGTATATATATGTATGAGTTCCTTGCTTGTATGTAGCAAGTGTGTATATAGTAGGTGCCTAGCTTTTTGTCAGATCTGACAGTATATATATATATATATATATTGAGGAAGATATTATATAATGGACATGGACTAGTAGTAGTAGGGAGGGTAGAACTACAATAAGGTAGAAAAGGAACGAGAAGTAAATGGTTGAGTTTTGGGATAGTGTAGTTAGTACGGGCTATTGGGATATAGCTGAAAATTCTGGATAGCTTTAGCCCGTGTGTGGCTTGTAGCCTTCGGTGTGAGCTCTAGAGAGAGTGCACACTGGAACTAAAGCTGTAGTTGAGTTCTGTGCTAAAGGAAGGGAAGACTTGTTAGATGTGTATGTGTATTTTGACTTGCTCTTCTCTTCAGTTCTCTTCTTGAGCCAAAAGTGCAGCTGCTTTGCTTTGCAAAGCCTTTCCTTGGCTCTTTCAAGTCAGTCTATCTATCCTAGCTGAGCCAGTCAGTCAGTAGTTTCGAAGATGGCTGCGAGTGATGATGAGCCCATGCACCTTTATGAAGTGTTTCAAAATTGTTTCAACAAAATCGCCAACAAACAACCTGGTAAGCACATTTTTGCATCTCTTACATATCCTAGTATTTTTGAAAAAAGTTTCCAATTTTTCTCATGTGCCGGTGATTTTCTGCAACGTGTTTTGTAAACAGACTGCCTACTAAGCCTTACGTACTCTCTTACTATAACTTTATTATATTACGAGAATTGGAATGGATAGCACGGGCACATTTACATTACGTACATATACTTACAAACTCCTTCCTTCTATATACCTTTCTTTACTTAACGTTTACTTTCTTTGCTTTGTGTGCAATCACTTCGACTTCTAAGTCACTATGAGACTTTTCTGCTCTAGACTATATCACATATGATTACAACTTAATCTGTTGTCATTCTTTTAGTTTCTGACTTTATGGAAACGTGTACACTTCTTTTCAACCTATTTAGACAGTCCTTCAAATTTTATTTACATTCACTCACTTCTTTAAAACTTCCTCATTTACAAATTCTTATGATCATGTTTACTTTGTTTACTACCGCGTTCATGTTTTCAACTGTAGTTAAACCTTATGATTTTCAGTTCGACAATCATGATTTCACTACTTGATCTTTAAATGCTATACAAACTGATATTAGATGAGCATAAAATGGCTTTGCTTTAATATTGCTAATCATTCCTTATTATCTCCCCATTTTGTTATTATAACGTAATCTTGTGATCATGACATGACTATGACGTGATATTTATATTAGATATGTAGTAAACAAAGAGGAAATTAATCATTAACTTTGTTATTGTTATACATAATGCTTATATATCCTATAACCAATGTTGCATTCGTCCTTATTTATATACATACAAACAAATATATATATATATACTCACTAACCAGAACTGATTAAGTAGTTAAATAAACGCTCTAACGATTTATGTGATCTGACAATCAAACCGGATGAATTGTGAACTAGCGTGTTAAATCCTAATGAAATCAAAAGTTGCCAGTTTTTCAGTTCTTCTGTGCTGTGTTTACAAAAGTTTTCAATGTGCACATATTTTGGATTTGTGTTTTACAAGTGATTCAACAAAGTTCTCTTGCAAATGGACCTTTCAAACAAAGAAAGTGAAGTTACATTACCATAATACATTTAATAACTGTGAAAAGTACACAACTAATTAACTCCCGGAAATGTGCTCCGAACGAATGTTCATTTTCAATCAAGAAACTAATCATTAAACTTTCTCGTAAACTAGTTTTGTTAATGTGTCAATGTTACATCGTGTTAATCCTACACAAATACACTATACTACTAATAAACATTTCTATTTACCGTTTATGAACTAGAGTTTATGCAAATTACACTAAATACTAGTAATTAACCAATGCTATATAAAGACAGGGCTACCACGTAATTTTCTGTGGCCAAACGGACAATTAAAGTGTATCAATATTGCTTATTTGCTTAATATTTGCTAAGTACACAATTTCATTTATAATTTACTATTTCCCCGATTACAAAATATAATAAGATTTCCAATTTCCATGATCTAAGAAGTCAATTAGATCAGTGTTCATAATGTCCTTCCTGATCAATTTTAAAGCAAAAGTTATGATTGCATTTGTTTAATTTGTATTTTCAAAATCCCAGTTGTATCGTAATACTATTATGAGTATAATATCGTAATCGTAATGCATTTGCATTTGTCTGTACACGAAAGCCAACTCAAGTCTGCTATTTTATATGACTAGCAGTTAAGTAGAGTTTGTACAGAGCAATGTAAGAAAAATCACCCGCCTACCTAACTCTGCTGTTGTCTCTGTAGGTTTTTTCACCGCAGTAGTCTTTAATATCAACGCAAATGACAGAGTTCTAATGCCCTGCTGATTTACTTGTAAATCTTTATCTTATTTGTCATTGCATTAGTAGTGTGTAATGCATTCTTTGATGTAAGAAACTAAATACATAAATATGACAAAGCAAAGTATCAAATTTTTATCAGCTGCTCTATTTGTTTCCTTTTGTATTTATATTATATGTACACACCAAATCACTTATGAGGATGCCTCATGTCGTGTTCAATTAAGGAACGGACGACACGGCTCGTTTATAAGTGGATTGTCATTATTGTTGTTATTGCATTTATTATTTGTAACTTTGTTAGGGAGTAAAGCAGCGATAAGTTGTGCTGTGTTTGTTTCCACAAGTTTAGATTTCCCAAAAGGCTAACTGAAAGTAAATGTATTCCCTTTAGTAGGCCAAATCCAGTTATAAAAGTTTATATAACACTATTGGTGATATTATTGATGTGTATTACATGGTAGCCGTATTTACAGACTCACAATGGTTAAGAATCGTTACTATCTGCATCATAATCACGTTATGATACCGCAGTCTGAGTGTTTCATAACTTCTACTATAGTAGTTGAGAGTTGAGAATAGTGGAATGTTAGTTATGGTCATTAAGTATGAAGCTTTTAAAGTCGTATCACGAACTTGAAATACAAATAGTAACCTCTAGTTTACATACATAGATAAGAAATTGAGTGAATGAAACGATAGTAGTGTTTGTAATATGCAACGATACAAGGATGGTGTGAAAACCTCTATTTGCTATTTGTTTAATCTTCAGAATTATCCGCTGAGAACTTATAGAAGACAAAAAATAAGTGTATCTTTATCATTTAGATATTTTGTTAATGTAAATTCATTGTAGTTGTAATATTGTCACACATTCACACATATTTAGTTTATTTCTTGGGATATGCATTCATATAATCTTCACTGGACCCTAGTCACTATTTGTAATGTACACTCAAGACGATATTGAAATTGAAGGCAGATTTATCACATCATAAGATCACTCCTATCGTGTTCTCTCTCCTAGAACTGTTCTACTTACCACTTACTGTAGAGAGTTTTACGTTCGTAGGAAACTCAAGTCAGTCTTATACGAATTTACACAGGATCAAAGCTGATTACCTACGTCTTTTGGTAGATTTTAATTTGAATAATCATGCATAATACTATCGAGGAATTATTTTGCACAGAAAAATCGCCATACCAGTCTCACCAGTACCCAGTTGACAACAATGGAATGGTATCATCCTACGCCACAAACTACCCAGTGGATGACACATTCAGCCCAGATTCGCCTTTCTTCCCATTCAGCGGACCCCGACGGGTAGCTGGACCTCCACAAGTCCCAGGAAATGTTAAACGTAAAAAAGAGGTAAGAACAACTAACTATTTTGGAATATACTGATTAAACTACGGTTCTGTGCAGCACTCTAAATTTGAGAATTGTTCTAATTTGAAAGAACTCCAATATGACAAAATCAGTCGAATCTGCATTACTCGATAATTTTGATATTAATAGAGACGATAAGTATATTACCAAAAACCGAAAAGAATACACAGCAAGCAAAATGTATAGTTGTTGTTTAGTTCTTTGATTTTAATTTTTGAAAATAAAGCTTTGACAATTAGGTCATTAAACATTTCTTGAAATAAATGTCAGTATAAATACCCAGAAGCTTTAATTTACGTCCAATAACGAAGAATGTAGTACTACTGTTAGAGCTATATATGTACTGTAAAATTGTTACCTATCAGAAATTCTTTGAGGGCGGAGAGGGTAGTAACTAAATCTTGATAGTGGAATGGAGTCGGGAATTTATTCGGCTGAGGAATTCTGATGGAGCGAAAAAGTAAAATGATATATCCTAAAATTAGTCAAAGTTAGTCAAGTGCGAAGAGAAGACTGGAGAGCTGGATATAATAAGGATAGAGAGGAGGAACGGAAAACATGACATTGAGTCAGAAGTAAGACAGTTTGAGTAGGGCTTGTTGGTAAATGAGAAGGTTCGCGTAAACGGGTAATATGGCGAAATAAATAGCTAGGATGTCTTTTGTCTTCTGTCTGTCTTGTCTTTGTTGTTTAAACTTAAGTGAGTAAGCAAGCAAAGCAGACTAATTGTAAGCGAGCGAGTCGGTTGAGATGAATGTTAAACTGATTCAAAGTTAAGTTAAAGTTATCGTCTTCTGGCTCGGCTTGAGTGAGTTAAGTTGGAGATGAGAGAGGAGTGAAAAGGCACTAGGCGTAAGTGAAACAAGAACAAGTAAAATAGAGAAGCAATTACTGACATACCTTTGTTCCCTTTATTTTGCATACTGAACATGAGTGAGTCAAGTCAAACGACTCTCAGATGTTTACACCTAATTAGCACTCTTCTCCTCCTCGTCCGTCTTCTTTTCTTCGGATATATCCAATTCAATAGGAAGAGGAACTCTCTCGGGAAATTGCCTAGCGAGACTCGACTGATTTCATTTCCCGTCCTTGTTCCTTCGGTTTATTCAAGAGATTTCTGAGTCCGTTCCTTGATCGCGATGCATGACTGACTTACTGTGGGAAACTTTTCATCATTCATTAACAACGGTGATGTAATCACGGACGACTGTCACTCGATCTTCCACTGATTCACTTTGCATTACTATTTATCCCCAAGTCCCCACTCATTAGAACTCGCTTAGTCTCAATCAACTTAGAATATACACCAAACAAATATGCACATCTACTAACTATAAGAACTTTCTTCTCAGCAGCTAGACTTATTATATCGTTACTTCATTTTTCACTTCAGCAGTTCATCAACTTAGCGAAGCACTTTGCGTCTTCTAAATACTTACCGTAACTAAATAAGTAATTTACCGTTTACCAACTTGCGTGCACTATTTAAGCCAACAAACTACCTGACTAATTCAATTTACTCAGAATGCAGACGAGTCGTGTCCTGAGTGAATGCTTCCTAATTTCTCTGAAGAAGATGATGAAAATGAGAAAAGTGGGAACACAAAATGGCTCATGTGAAAATGAGATTTTAAAACAATGTATTAATCTAGCAGAGTGTGTTCCCCATTTTCCAGTTTTCTTGGCGCTTGTTTTAATTGTAGGAATATTAGATTCGATGGGTTTACCAGTTTGCCTACTTTTCTCACAAATTTTAGACATGTGGTTTACCATTTATCATCTGACGAAGTAATTTCTCCATAAAAGTTCATTTCAAATAAGATGAGCCGTAAATCTCCTGATTAGTTTTATTATTGCTCCTGATATCGTAGCTTCCATTATAAAAGCAGAAAATATTAATTGAATAAATAGATCATATTATATGTTCTAGCGTTAAATACTCAAGGAAGATATATTTTAGATAGTTCCTGCCCAATTAAATATACCGTCGATCTCGATAAACATGTATTTATACGTTTCATGTATTTTTTGCTTCACAGGGTATGGAATCCAACCTTGATCCAGGGGATGGTCAACAAAATTGGGTAAGCATAAACTTCTGGTATTTCTTGCATACGGGCAACTTTAGGGATTGCATAATTTTCATACAAACGATAGTATGAAAACATGTCAAATTAATGGAAAATCGTTGTCTCTCATCAATAATGCATAATAATCCGAGATGACTAAGTCAGTATTAACCTATGCTACCCCTCTCTTATGAACGTGTGCACAGCGACACGCGAGTAATGATACAGATATGTTACTTGCGGTAAGAATTTTATTATTCTGTGAGTAGCATGAAATTAGTGTCGGATATAGAATGTGTGATCGGTCATACTTTACAGAAATTATGATTGTCGTGATTAGACGGTCATAAATTCAACCTGCTTGTAATTAGTTTCTGGGAATAAATTCCAAAATGATATTTAGACGCAAGGTGTGTAGTTTTAATATTCGCTAGGAATCTGTTGTTTTCCACAAATGCAGAATTGCGAAATGTGCGGCAATGAGTTCAACTGCTTTTCTAGACAGAAAAGAGATGCACGCAAGAATTACGGACTTTTCTTTTCTGCGTCATCTTCGACCGACACAGTATAGAGAATCCCTGCACATGCTATACATTTTCTGTAGATATATAATGAATGTATGTATAATGTCTGTAGTTAGCTTAATCTACTCAGTATGGGTTAGTAACAAAGGATTCTTTGAAGAGCAAGCTGGTTAACGTGCTCTGTGAAAACAAAGAATATGAGTGAGTGAAGTAGATAGTCTGATGATTATGGCGTATCAGTAGAATATGACACGAAAATGAGTTATAGAATTTAACAGTGTGATGCAGTAGTAATTTAGAGGATGGTGAAGCTGCATGTCGCCCCGATGAATCACATACCGGTCTGTATGGGAAAGAGTAATTGTAGATTGCAAAAGTTACATCTTCTGTAGGTTAGGTTAGTTAGGAGTGGAGCCGAGCAATTCTTGGGCTAAAGGCAGTTGCAGGTAGAACCCTAGATAAATGCACTCTTACTTAACTAGTCTGGTAGGTTAACTTTTAGGAATAAGAAATCTCGGCGGAAGCGAGGAAAAAAAAGAAACTCGGTTGGGTTTAGGTGAAGTGTGCAAGCAATAAGCGAGAATAAAGATGTAGTTAATGAGTTTATTTGACCATTGTGTATATGTAAGTGAGTTTAACCCAACACAACTCTCTATCCTATGCTTATCTATCCTACAAAAGATGCAAAGTTAGTTTATTTTGTTTTTAAGTACATCACATTACAGAGTTCGTTCCTTTGTTTCAAACTATGGTAATACTATGAGGCAGCGATTAATTTTAAAGCATAGCATTATCTAACCTTTTTGTCTTTTTATGCATTACAGATAAAGATAGTTATACATAGAACGTTACATTATAATAACATAGAGGAACTTGAATAAATACCTAATCGAAATTCCGCATCTAAATGCGTGTTACTTGTACCTACCCTGCTGGAAGTTCTCTGGTTCATCCCTTTTACTCCTAGCAAAATATATCAACTTTGAAAGAGTTTAAACTTTGTTCAAACCAATATACTACTTATGAATATTCTGTGTCCTATATGAATGGCTTTAAGTATATGTGTAAACGTGTGTGCCTGTATGCACCACATTTTTTGTAGCATCTAAAGCAATGGAGCTTGCCACGTAATTAAAATATTGAAGAGCACCCATCATCAACTATCCCGCAGAGGTATTTCCTAGAACCGTGCTCTGGCTGTGATAGATAGACGAGTAACTTGAAGTAGAAGTCAGTTCTCACTAATTCATGCTCCGAGGATGATTCCAAACTACCGGGTAGCCTAAAATAATGCTTAAAGTCAAAAAAGTTTCTTCCTACTCTTCCTTTCTCTCTTGATTCGACGTAGGACGCTATACATTAATATCGTTAGTTAGGGAAGTGTACCCTACTTATCCTATCTCCGACAAGTATTATTATCCTATTCTAATGTGTACTACTTTACACCACCGTATCGAAAGTTACCGGTAATGCATTCTGTTTAGCATGGTAGCGCTATTTGTAGCTACAATGAGTCAGTATTAGTAGACAAGAGGAGCGGATGGATGTTCTTCTGATGAAGTGAAGCCATTGCTAAAAAGTTCTATTGTCCTAACTCAACTTTGGTAGGGAACAACGTGATATGTATTGAATATTATGATGTGAAGTCGACTATTTGGATGTTTACAACATTTTCAAAACACCTGCCGCCCTAGGGCATCTCGTTCCTTTATCCCTCTACTACTGTTGCTTTCAGTAGTACACACATCCATCCTCATCTTAAATGTAAAATGTATTGCTGATGATAGTTTATATTTGTTCGGTTCAATAGTTGGATGTGAGGTACTTAGTTTAATTCTGCTCTGTCTATAATATTAATTATCACAATGCTTTCATATACACACTTCTTTGTCTGAACAATTTTTGGAAACAAAAGATACTCCATACGCAAAGGAGATCATTACTACAGTAGTAATTTATGTAACCTTTTCTGTTTTATCTAACTAGGTAAGTATCTCAATAGTTTTCCTTCTCATTTGGGTTCTGGAGGCGAGGATTTTATTGGAATTATCTCACCCTGTACAATTGGAGATAATTTTA
>JAAAYG020008762.1:0-25090 GCA_009936455.2 Tomocerus minor | reverse complement strand
ATCCCTCCTATTTCCTTCTGGAAATAGAAGAATTAAAGCATAACATAATAAACTGCAAAGAAAACACTTTAATTGCAATGGTGGAGATGCTTCGGTTCGGCCCCCGTGAAGAAATCAAAATTTCGGCCAACTTTTGATTACTTCCCTCCGCGATCTGACCTGAGCATCCGCTTCAATATACTGGGGTGGTACAACAAAAGCTAAGTATCAAATTAAATTATTTTTTACACCGAATACGCATTAGGCTGCTATTTTTCGTCTAGTACTTCCTAAATATCGGAGTGGTTTATTGTCTAAACGCTCTATTGACTTTGATAGGCTGTTTGTTTGTTTTATTATTTCCTGATGCGTATTTCGATCACACATTCATCGACAGTCTATTTCATTTCATTCATACTTCGTTAACAGCGGCGTTTCTAAATTTTGTTCCACCCCATAAATATTTAACCGTCATTTCCAATGTTACTAGGGACAACTTTAGCATACCTAGGTAGTTCTCCGAAATTTTTACTATGTAGTAATTTTTCTTTTATGATTAAACAATAATACAGTATTTAAAGGAAATGAAATGAACCACTGTTAATGTTAGTTTCTGAGTTAAGAAGGTGACAAAAAAGTATAAAGTGGAGAATATTACTCCAATACGAATTGCGGGCCCGGTTAATATTAATCTATGAAGTAACGAACCTGTTTAATAATGGTAATAAATACTTATAAGAGATGTTAACAAAAGGATTAGAAAGACCTATACTATTTCATTAAAAAAAATCAAAAGTGACGTCTAAAAATTGCAATCAAAGTAAAGCTCGTTAATACTTTTAGACTCTAAAACCAAAGTAAAAAATAGTCATACACAGTATATTGTACACTAGTACATTATAATATCATATAGGTACACTATCATCAACTTGCAGCAAGGCTTTAAAACACGAACTGTATTAATTAATATACGTTAAGGTAATAAATAATAAGAATTATATTAACAAATTTAAATAAGGTTATATTAAAGTACATTAGAAGTTAAAATTATTAATAATTTTAGAGACCGTTAATTCATATTATTCATAGAAGGTGGTGACATAACTAGTGAGATTAATTATTTATAAAAATAGAAAAAAACACAAATTAATAATGCAACAAACCCGTTATAAACCACAGAGGACAAACTTTAATCATAATAAACGTCAACCTCATCAGTCCCTCACATTTTGCTGGCTCTGTGGCTCCACAACGCATCTTAGACGCAACTGCATCTATCTCCAAAAAGATTTTCAGTCGTCAAGGAATTCTAACACAAGCACTCCTTCAAAATCGGTTCCAACTAAATCGTACCCAAAAACGCCAAGTTTGGAATTTGCGGACCTTCTTCGCTTTAAATGTGAAATAAATTCAGCCCCAGCATGTTTGGTTTTTAACACCGCCTGTTCATTTAATCTCGTCAGTGAACTTTTTGTTTATCGGAGGAAACTTCGGCCAACAGAACTATCTCCATTAATTTTATTAGGCACAGGTTATAACCAAGCAGTAATAAAATACATCACGGAGATACACATAAAATTAGGAGATGGCACTTTTATTATCACTACTTATGTAGCAAAGCGCCTCCCCTTCGATCTGTGTATCGGAAACCGAACAATGCAAGATTTAGCAGTGATTGTAGATTTTAAAAATCATGAAGTTAATTTTGCTATCCCATTCACCGTTCCATTTAATCACATCCGACCTGAATATCCACAATCTACAAGCTCAAACGGTGAAACGGGTCATGTTCTTGAATACCCTACCACACCGAATGACGAAGATAAACTAAATGTTACCTGTACAGAACGGAGAAGAAAGAAAAATACACGAAGACGATCAATTTAGAATTCACTGCAAAATCAACTTCCTATATAATAAGACGGGGTTCTCGAGGTCTCTTCCCCACAGAAGAGTCATGTACAGGAATTCCGGACACGTATTCAATTAGAAAAATTTCGCTGCTGAAATCCACTCTCCCTACACAAAAGATTGCAAAAAAATCCAATCCCAATTATATATACAATATATTTAACACTGCCCATACGAAAAACGATCTCGACTTTCCTTTACTGGAGACACTTCTAGAGACTAATAGAAACAATATAACCGGTTGTCAAGCATCTCTTGAGCATGATTCTAAGGACTACCCGATTATTACTAAAATAGGGTATAATATAAAATGTCCTACTCTTACACTATTGAATCGCTAAAAGGGACAACTAATAATAATGAACGAGAGTTGAGTAATAAAAACTAACTACCCTACATTAGAAATGTCTACAAGTCAAAAAAAAATAATAATTTTTACCATCCATCTAAAATATCACAAAGACAAAACAATATTGCTCAACGACTGTGGGTAAATGGATCACTATCCATTGTCAAGTAAAAAAAATTACAAGGCAATCTCGTGCAACACACTTAAATCCGGCCTTATAATAGTGAAACCGTATTTTATCATGAGACTTCAGTCCCACTCGACTATTTGTTCGCTAAAGATAATTGCTGTCTACACCGACCCTAAAACAACCCCATCAACTTTTCCATCATACAATAAGAATCATAAACTAAGAACTCCACAGTCCATTCCGAATGATCTGTCTAGCCGCGTTAAGCAATAAAAAGTTATCACCTCAAGTCCATGTACCTACTAAAGAAAAATGTCTAGACACAGTAACGGGAGTTAAAGCAGAAGGCCATGCAAAGACATGTCTACTCACATCCCGTTCGCCTGTGTTTTAGTTAGGAATTTAGATTACAGCGACTACAGTCAAGTGATTTTATAATGAATACATTGTAACTACAATTCCAGTGTTCTCATTCTCCAAATGCACTCAATTTCAATCAAACAAACAAAGCTGTACAATCTCAACCATATACAGAATTTTACAACCAAAAATTGACCGAACTAAACACTGGACACCGAACTCTAGGTTTCAATCACATCCCTGACTGCGACTCTGTGGGCCTTTAAACAACTGCCTTGCTACATGTTTTCGCGACTACTAATTTCGACTTACAACAAGTCTAGTGCAGATATGACTATGCAGAACCTAAAACTTTTCCTCTTGCGTTAGGCGTCAAGCTGTTCGAGCTGAACTACAATTTCGTTCCATGGTTATTTACAGCATGCTACTGTTTAATTACTTGACATTTGCTGGATTGACTTTTGTTGTGCATCCGTTTAAATATCCTCACCCTTTCAATTACCATTATATGGTTAACTACTTACTTAAACTAACTAGTGAAAAGCTTATTTCTTATATCCTGTTTGAGGCGAGCTACGTATTTGAACAGACAGTTCCAATGCAACTAACTACATGACTGTGAGCGAGGTAAACTCCGAGGAGACAATTATTTAGTAGCATGTATAATATCTAACAGTCACCACCTTCTATAGATCCGTTGTATAGGTCCAATTATAGGTTATATTAACAAACAGAATGTCAATTAATAATAATTAAAAAAATTGACGGTGTTAAAGTATAAAACTCTAGTAGTTTGAATACGCTAGGATTACTAATTAACTTAATTAATATAATAACACTTACTTAAGTAACCTCATCACGTCATTTATTACAAATTCCCAATTTACATTATTAGTTATTTACGCCTTGTGGGCATCTTAGTATACTTGTATTCAGTGGCAGTTCTTCTGTTTACTACACTCTACCAAATGAAAATAATTACGCAACTAGAATAACTATATCCTGTATGAACTAAAATTTTTATTCAAAATAGGTAGGTTACTAAAAAATGAAAATATGTAAAATTAAATATGTAATGCGATAATGTTAGCTGATATTTTACCAGAAATGTGCATATATATACATATATATAAATTGGCCAGTTGGTAGGAAGGAATGAAGGGATCAATTACGCTAGGTATTCGGACGGGTATCATTTATTATACATTTAATTAGTATTTGTAAATAAACTTGACACAATGTGTAACGTTATGATCCCGATCACAAAATTGAATACTTTGTAAATTCGGGGGTATACATAAAGAAAAAAACACCGGTCCCATAAAAGTGGGACCAGGAAAACCAGGTAATCGGATGGATTCGCAGCACTGTCCCCAGTAACCATCAAGTGTTTCTATTCTCGGAACTAATCCTTGCGCCACGCGGTAAGCCTGAATGTTCTAATCACACAAAAATAATAATAATTGAAAGCCATTAGTAACCTAATCAAATAGGTTATTAATATCAAAAGAAAATATGTAATTTTAAAATTACCTCGGTAATGGCGTAGACCTGCGCCAATGTTAGGTAGTTAAACTCAGAAAGTTGCCGTAAAAAATGCTGAAAGGGGGATGCTGCCAGTGCAAAGACATCCTGAGCCCCTGTTCCCTCACCCTGTAAAATAATATACATGTATATTAACAACCACGACAATGAACGAATCAAAATTGACAGTTAAGAAAAAGATACTTTTCGTATAAATAAACATAAAAATTACCTCACTCGATACTAATTCGACCTCCACAACATCCAGCTCGACAGGGGAAGACTCTTCAATCACATTATTATTCATATTGACACCGTTGTAGACCCCAAAAAAGACAAACATAAAAAAAATATATGGAAATTAGCCATTTATAGATTTGAATACGACACCACAGTTGACAAAAAAATAGTAGTTGTTAAATAACAAGAAACGTGTGAGTAAAAATAGGGAGATGAACTTATTACTAGAATGGGCGGTTGTTTGGGTAAATACTTAAAAACTAAGAACAGAAGGGGTAATCCTAAATGAAGCTACGAATGGTGTCTTAGTCCTCTCCAAAAAGTTACGTAAAATACATATAAAAGGGATATGAGTATAACAAATGGAATTGGTAAAAAATCTCACCATTCACTTTCCATCATGCTCTAGAAAGACTGTCTAAAAGAAATGATTTTATCAACCAGAATTGTATCTTAATATCACATAAAATAAAAAAAACAAAAAGGTATATCCAGAAGGGAGACAAGGGTTCACTGCATATACTTAAAGCAATTTGTCCTAGAAGAGAAAGTATATCTCTCATCCGATTTAGGGTCTGTGCTTTCTTGGTCTTATTTCAAGTCTTACATAGCTTATAACCGTCAGAGTGTCTGTCTAGAATAGTCAAATCTCTTCTTTTTAGTTGATTCTAAAAACTCTACCAAGCACCTGCAGCTGTAATTTTTATTCAACTGAGACGTGTCAAAGAAGAGAGACATGATAGGACTTCTACGATCAGACTGAGAATTGATGTCCTTGTAAGGAATCCTCGGTTTTGGACTGTTCATATGTTGTGCTTAGCAGGTTGTTTGTCACGCTGAGGGTAGGCAGAAGTTCATTTATTTACATATGAACCTATGCACCAGTTTCGCGCAGTTTATCTAAAAAGGAGGAAAGATTTATTCGTGCCGCATGACCGCGACTTGTGCAAATTCAGGACAGGAAATAAAAAAAAAATGGAGTTTATTGAAACTCAAACTTTTTCAATAGATACTCAATAGTTCCCAACCCTAAATATTCAAATATAGTAAAAATAGAGTCACCAAAATAAATTAGAATCTAAAGTAATTATCTAGGACGCAGGAAATCAATGATTTCTCTAAGAATGGTTAAATTCTTCTTTCCAAATTTTGCTTATTATTACCTCAAATTGTAGAGACTATAATCGAAAAGAAAAATGTCAACATTTTTTGGAAAATGTACTTAACATAATAATTATAAATTACCAAAATTTAAAAATTTGCTTACTTCCAAATAAAAGTTTCCAGTAAGTATAAGTAGTGAAGATATCCAGTATCAAAGTAACTCACAAAGAATATAAAAAAAAGCAAATTATACTAATAATATGAATTCACTAAAACCCTAGTTGCAATAAACAAATTACACTGGCAAACATATACACTAATAACCAAGCTGAACAAAATGTAATCGAAGTCCAAAATGACAGCCATTCAGCCATTCCAAGAAATTTTAACCGTCAATCCCTATATAAGCTCAGTAGTAGTAAATAAAAAATACTGAGAAATCAACAGGATGAAATTCCCCAGTCAATTTCCCAGTTATAATTATGTCAATAAAACTTAAATGCCAATGCGACTCCAATTTGATTCCTAAATCCTGTTCTTAAGATGAGAATTCACCTTAAGTAATGTCAAGTAATGTTTTTGAATTGGGGTATTACCAACCTCTTTACACATCTCATTTTACACCTCTCCATTATCTCCAAGTCGGCGGAAAACGACAGACGCGACTATAGAATCAAAAATGGAACGAACTAACCACTACAGAGGTTCTCACCAGCATGTACCCCTGAAGTAATGATACATGAATAAATACCTAATTATATAGATTCCCACTGAAACATAATGAGGACTGCCGGTCATACAAATGTTTAATCTACAAAACTAGGCAGTAATAAAAATGGATAATTGATTCAAATCTGCTAATCTATCAAACCAAAATAAAATAATAATAATAACCCTATAGTCCAAATTCCTCTCCCAAATCAAATAATATAAACAGTCACGAAAAATTCAATATGACTTCAGTATAGATTGTTGAAAATCAAAGATCAAATGACTTTGACTTGATATACCAAAACGAAAGCAGGAAAGTTTCTCTTAATATACGTACAAATTTGAGAGCACTATTCATTGAGCATAAGCACATTACTATTTAGGTATTTTTAGAATACAATACCGATTTTGATATAGACATTCGCACTAAATATATACACTGTACTTCTACACTCATTTTGTTGCTAATTTAAATATGTGATCTGCTGTCTAAGTTACAGTCAAATGAAAATGTAATTTTTCAGTTACACCAATATTCTTGATCAAAATTCGTCAAACGTAGAGTTCCGGTTCTTCATATGATATTAGGGTATTTGGAAATTGGAATTTTTGAGAGTTGGCCAGGGTATTTTATTATTCACTAGTTATTTGTAATATTTCAATTTTTACCCATTAGGTGCTCAATGTAATTGTGAGGGGAATTTTGTTACTTGCATATCATAGATGGATAAAAAAAAAGAAGAACATCTTAGGCATGTTTAACGTTACACTAGCTTCAGATCATCATCATTTATTAGAGGAAAATCCAAAATACTTACTGGAAAAGGAACTCTAGGAACCATTTTTGCAATAGATTTAACTATCTTGTTCCTGTAAAATGTTATTGCTATAGTTGACTGAGTGCATCAAATATTTTGGGAGTAGTCGTCAACAAACAGACGTCAACTACTATTATGGTTAGAAGTTCCTGGTAATTACTTTACTACTCCGTATAGTATTATTATACGCAAAGCTAGAAAACCATTAAAGTATCAAATAAAGTGTATAGGCGGAACTAAAGTCACAAGTTGGATCAATTGATTGTTTTTTTTAAATTCTACATAAAACATTTAAAGTTTTCAACCCAATTTTAATCTCGCAGCTAGCTTGTCTTAATTAACTTTTTGCTTGTTAATTGCCACATACATCTTATAAACTTGCATCGTTCAATCAAGACCTAATATTGAATCACTGAACTCTGTTAACTACTTGCTGAAAAGACAATATCCAATATTCACCCACTTAACTATAATATTAACTAGAAAAAAAATCGATCTTCAATTATTAGCTTTTAATTTTCTCTAATACATAATTAAAAGAATTTTAAGAAAATTTAGAAATTAAAGTTTAGTGAAAAAAAGCGAATAATCATAGGCCAAACGGTACTAATATTATTCCGTAATTACAATTTAAGTGATGAGTTATACATTTTTTTTGTCAAAAGCAATTTTTATGTTTGTCAAAGGCAATGTTTCTACTGACGATTCTGAATTAAAATCACTTCTTATTACTAAAGAAAATTAACTCGCACAATCTATAATTGAACGTTTTAGTATTTAGTAAGTTAGGTTTACTTCTACAGGATTATTTTGTTACAAAGAGGTGTAACTAACATTTTCATATTAAAACTAAGGTAGGTATTTAACAGTGACTGCGATATCGAATCGGCGAAAAACAAATGACGACAGTTTTGAGTTCGAATCAATTCTTTCCATGAAAGTCTCTTGTACATTGCAACATTTCAAACGCCCTGTCCTTAGCAATGCAACTATAATGTGGTAAAGGAGTTGCCTAGAGTTGATCTTCTTCCGATTCAAAATACATCTCTGGATTCTTCATTAATAATAAGACTATTAATTATATTGTACATCCAGAAAGAAATCACTTTGCACTGGAAGATAAATATACGCATATAAGTAAATAGCGGAGACAGACAGTAGAAAGTAAGTATCAAAATGTTGCAAATAGTAATACTTTCACTTGAAGTAAGGGTATACTAAAAATATAATTCGGCGCCTATAAAAAAATATATGACTGAATCAACAGCAAACCGATGTTTCGCGGCTGCAGCCGAATATTTTTGGTTTTTCGGTTACACAACCGGCGTCTCACTTCGGCTTCACCCTCAAACCTTAACATTGAAGTTGATATTTAGGCCTGCCTATGAAAGATCCAAAACAAATAAAGAGTGTGATGTTTGTGAATACTGCACAGTATTTATGTAAATGTATAATAATACTTTAACTTATCTCAATGATGCATATGAGCAGGAGACACGTTATGGAATATAAAGGAACGCCGAGTATTCAGTGTGGAGTCAGTGTGAAGAAAAGCGGGAAAGGAATAAGGGTAGGTGACACTTAAAATTCTCTGTCACTTCGCTCCGAAATCTATGTTAATAATAAACTTAACATGACATCTAACTCTCTTACACTAACGCTAATGAAGGTAATCAAGATCATAAAAATCCATTTACCAATTTAATCTGTTTGAAAAGAACCCAGCACTCGTTTTCTTGTCCCTGAGATTAAAATAGAAAAAACTAGAAGGCAGTTTAATTAGAATCTAAATACGATCCTTAGGCTGCTTGCCATTCATGAGATACTAAAGAAACAATTACAGAACCCAAAACTAATAATGGCGATGTGCTGAAAGAGACAATTAGCAAAGCCAACATTAATAATGGCAACATGCTAACACATAGTTATTATTAGTTTCCAATTTTGTACTGGGAATAACTGATAATATGAGACAAACTTTGATGACACGATTATTGGGGACCCCGCGGTTACATCGTAGATAAGAAAATCAAAACAAATAAGGAAATTAGGATTTGTAAGCATGCATTTGTTAATACACGGCCAAAAAGTAGAAATTATTAGAATTTATTACAAAAACACGAAAAAGAAACGAAAAAATGTAGAATGTATTTTAATTATGTTAATAAAATAATACCCATAGTCATTGATCATATCGGTTGCAAACTGCTGTTTCTATTTATAGATTACAAAAAATTGGTAAAGACGTCAAAAAATAAAAACCTCTGTAAGTTTGCTGCCAATATAGAATAACTTGATAATTCTGCTTAAACTCAGCTCTTATCCTACTACAATCGTAATTGCAGTAAAATACCGTGATGCACAATTTTACATAAAAAATAAAAGTTATTAACTACGTTAATTATTAAAGTAATAAAAAAACAACTTGACTTATCAAAGGTGACAGCAGTTGCATTTACCACTAACTTTATTGATCTAAAATATTGATCCTGACAAAATGCTTAGAGGATGCAATGCAATTTATTACGATTGTAGATTGTAACCAGGGTAATCTAGCTAATTAAGTATTAATAGTTTTGAGATCAACTACGAAGCGACAAAAGAAACTAGAGGCGTCATGAGATCAGCGAAATGCAGTCCAATCAAACCAATCGCACTAATCGCCAAATAGAAATATTGATTTTTGCTATCCACTCCGCCATTACTCCTCCTAGTTAGATATCAACCACACATTCTACAGAAATTAGCCTAAATGATCACAAATCCGCTGACTAAATACACCAAAGTCTGTGAAAAGATGTAATAACTACCACTATATACCCTTTTCTAAATAAAGAACACAGTAGACTAATTTAACTACCCTAAGGAACATACACAACACTAGATCTACAATTAGACTAGAAGCAATTGAATCAAATAACTCAAGAATGACAGTCCCGAATGGTAAAAGTAATAATTCCTTCCTAACAGTCAATAATTTCTGAAAGGAAAATTAAATAATTCTACCGTACGTTTGCCTAGTTACTGTAATATTTTGTTCAAATACATGGTGTATGTCTTGGTAAAGGCAAAACTTTAATAACTGAGCAATACGTAACTAAAACCATCACACCCATTAAACGCTGGCAATTATCCTAGAACACCAATTTGCCAAAAATAATTCCAAAGCAATTATTGTATTTTCGTGTCCTGGCTAACTTAAAAACCTAAATGAACAAGACCACTGACAAAAATGGGAACGCATTTACAACAATTACAAAATCTAAATTTGTTACAAACCAATTTAAGACAGTAAAAGAGCCATAGTAAAATGTATAGATGTACAGGTCACATTTCCCACATATTAGCAATATCCAAATGCTCCATCATTAATTCTAAAACTACTGATCTAAGTATGTGATTCATGATATTGAATACTAGGCTACGATTCTGATTTTTTTGAAACTGGCTGACCGATTTTCTAATTAAACATTCATTGGCATAGACAAGACGGTAATTAATAAGTGAGACACTTAGTTAATCAGTAATAAAAAAATATTTTTTTTAACATCGTTCAAACTGCCGAAATCTAAATAACCGGATTGTTTGCAATTTTCAATACTACAATCGTCGAGTCCCTACTTGACACTTTCTATTAATTAAATTAGAAACTATCCATTCTAAAATATAAGATCAATGACTCCTCAGCATTTTATGACATCACAAGATCTAACAGAACGGTAGCTCTATTTTTGCATCAGAGTTGAATAATAGCAGTAGCTACAAGAGTGACTAAATTCGCATTAACATCCGAAAAAATAATTTATAATGCATTTTAAAGTCTGGAAAACATGATATGACAGTTTTTCAGCCGTCAATCCTTAAGTCGCCCGTTTTTCAACCAAAATTTCTTCGTTAATGGTAGGAAACAAATTAAAAACAGGTAGACTATATTTCAAAAACGCCTTCACTGATTGACGAAGGTATTTAAATAACACACAATATAGTTATAATTACATTTTGTTAGTTGTGAACCAAAAAAGAGTATGATATTTACCTGATTATACAAAAAGGAAGCTGGAGTTGATCTCAAAGTCTCAGTATTTATGAGAGTCTGAACGGGAAGTAGTCAAAACGAAACTTTAAAAGAGAGTGATGACAAAACCGCGATTACAAGAGGTTTTGAGTTCAGATGAATCATGCAAACGGATAATTGCATGATAAATCCATCCTAAAGGAGCCCTTAGCATTTACAGATTCACCTTCACAGGCATCCATGTTACAATAAAAAACTTTCTAAAGAGTCGAACGTGCACCTTTTCCACAGTAGAATCAAGGAAAGGATGGGCATCCGTGTACATAAAAGGAACCCTTATAGATTATAATACTATAATAAAAATGCGATAACGAAGGCTTTAGCAGTGAACGGATATGCATTTCCAAACATTTAAGCCAACTTATGAAGTTACAGAAAGTTGCAGCCAAATTAGTCGCAAACACATTTAATTTCATAAAAATTTTAAAAAAATTGATCCATGACTGCGTACCAATACCTCGGAATTCGAACTTTTATCTAAAAATATATCCACTCTCTGATTACTAACCAATAGTCCATCATACCATAAAGACATATATTTAAAAGGAAACTTGTAATACGACAACGAAAATGGTAAATTGCATTAACAAGTAAAAATTAATTGAATAGAAATAGGAATCATGCAGTTTCGAAAGGACAGTCTTAATAAATGGCATTTAGGAGAGAGAGCTCAATTTTTCCAGTATAATGACAGTTAATTTTAACGGTGGATCTCTATTCAATTCTTATATGGCGAGGTAATAGAAAATAAATCAGAGTCAAACAAAGAAATAGTAAACCTTTTCATTCAATCCATATTATTTATGAAAGTAAAGGAAAAACAGTTGTTTGAATGGTGAGCGTAGGGGTTCTCGAGTCCCTGTAAAAAACGGTCAGGGGATATCTAGTTGTAAAACCTAAGAAAGCTGAAATATAAAATCCACGCTAACTAAACTAAAATATGTATGGTTTATTACGTCAATTTAATATAGAGAGCAGTACTGGGTCCATTGACGAGGCCATGTTTCGGCTCTCCAAGCTCATAAATTTTTGCCACTAAAATTCTTTTTCAGTCACTTTATCTAATGATTTCACAAAAATTATGTCTAAATCACCTTTAATACTTCTATTTCACTTTCATTAAAAGGAAGTCTCACCAAGAGATATAAAAAAAAAAGAGGGTATGTGACTTTTATTCACCCTCTTTGAAAACCAAAAAAAGGGGACCCGAGAACCAGAAGTAGTCAGTTACATCCTTTACGGTAAATGCAATGGTTCTCACAGCAATCTCTCTTTTATTGAAGACTCTTAGACGGCCGTTCATTCAACAAACACACAAAGCATGAACATTTTGGAGTATTATACCTTCGTGAGATTGAAAGGATTATTAAACAAGGGCATTTGTCTCCCTTATATAACGTAGTCACTTTGGTCTCAACTCCATTTCTCATCTGTCCAAACGGAGCGCACAATGGCTACTTGCAAACCCAATTGATGCCGATAGTCGTGTACTTTCAGCCGAATAGAGGGATTTGGTCGTAAAAGTCAAAGTCTATCTGAATTATGACCTATTATAACCCAACCAATATAGTCTTGAACCGTATACGAAGAGTCCATTTTCATATTTATTGGGAAAGATTTCTGTCAATTGGATCCTATATTATACTACTAGAAAGAAACAAGCAAATCTAACCTAACCTATCCTTTTGCACGCATTTTACTAATATTTCTAATTTAAACTAAAAGAAAGTCATAAAGAAATGAGGATTAAGATTATAAATGATACATTGCGAGTGGCAACCGGTGAGATTCTCTTATGGTTAACGGCCCGCATTAATAGAGGCGACGTAGTTGCAAATATAATTTGGGTAACTGATATAATATTATCGCAAGGGATAAATAGCCCAAATGTATCTAGTCTTAACCTTTACATATTCTCATCTGAGAATTTCCTAGAGACAACTCTTTAGTTTCGTTGTCCGAAATTTTGTTTGTAATCGGAACAAGTACAGACTAGCATTTAAACTGGCGGGGATGTTGGAGGCTGAGAAGTAGTAGTAATAACTGGACATTTTTAAGCGATTAGTGATTAGTGATGTTTATCTGGAAAGAAACGATTCGAAACCTAGCAACTAATGTTTTGTTTTTAAGTCCGAATTTTACTTAAAAGTCATTTTAATAATTTTTCAGGATTATTTTATAAAATTAATTCATGCCAAAGATTATAGGCATAAAGTAGAACCAACAAATTTAAGAGTTCATTGAGACTAGTTAATCGACAATTATATTACCACACTATACTATCACAAAATAAATACATGAATAGCCATGAACACAAAAAAATGAATGAAATAAAATAAAAATAAAAAACAAATTTAAAGTTCAAATTCAATTTCCCTTTCACAAACGTTGAGACTTTTACGCAAACATTTAGCTTCTGTAGCTATAATGAATGGAGACTAATAAAAGAAATCATTGACTAAAAAGGGCAATAAGATTTTTTCAAACATAATATCTTAGTAAGTACGTTTAAAGATACTCAATGTCCATTCAACTGGTAACAAAAACTGTATCCAACAGAGAAAGCGTTTTAATAAATTTGTAAATTAATTCTGGCTGATAACTTTGTCATACTGAATAATTACCCTTTGAAACAACCAAACGTATGTTTCCTTGACACCAACAATCAAATTTTTAGAGATTTCCTATAGCCTAATTCGATTTTCGAACAGTGTATTATATTTAGATTTAGCTACATCCGCTTTGTACACTAGAATAACTGTTTTATCCGCTAGTTAATTGCATCAACATACTCTATCGTAAACATTACAATGAAATCTTTGACAATGACAAACCTACTTAGCTATAATATCTATTCCTGAGTGTAACATACGTAAGCAAATCCCTTGAAAGAAATAACCGATCTGAACGTCTAACTTTAAAATATTAACGTTAGCCATTTAAATTTTCTGAAATTATTTCCACACGTAATTTCTAACCAACCATGGCATAGTAAAAAGGTCGAGAAATCAATCGGAGATTACAAGACAAATAAGAGAAACTTCAGTGTAGTACCTGTGAAGTTCCAGCATATAGATATTGGAATTTAAAAGAAAAAACTGCGGTGGTTCATTCGTAAACTAAATGAAATGATTGTTTTTCTCCACACTTACGCTGTTTTCAATCCTTAGTTCAATTCAGTTCCTGGTATGCCATACGAGGACTGTTATGCCTTACAGTGAAAATGAATTATTGAAATTCTGGGTCAGAATTTGGAAAAGTATAATAGACGCATTGACCTAATGACGGTTAATCGATAAGAAACACCGACGCAAAAAACCAAGACAAAGAAAAAGGATTTTACCAATTTCTAACAAACATCTGCAGCTCTAGTACAGTTACAAAATCAACAACAATAAAACATTACAATTTCTCCACATAATATTCCATTCCTTATTTAAATAACTAAGAATGTTCATGTACACAATCAATACTGCCTACCTGCTTTACTTGATCCTGAATTACTACTGTACATGCACTCACGCATTTAATATTCATTTCCAAAACAATAAGTATGTAACCTGTTTTATAAAGCAAGACTAAAATTATGCATTGTGCATACTGACGAAAATGACTAAGATTCTTCCACTTCACAATATAGTATAAATTTTCTTACGGTAGTCGATGAAGTTGCTAACGGTTGGTAATAATAAATACGATTAACAAATCATTATTGTAGAGAATAAATTGGTATCAAATCAAGTAGTTTTAATTTAAACAATTTTTACTTACTTAACTTACTCTCCCAGTCATATCACATTATTAGAAGCAAGGACGATTAGTTAGTTAATATTTAGTCGGAAGATCTAGATGAGAACCTTTTAATGACAAGAAGTTGAAAGTCCCACGACCTTTATTTTTACAACTAAGAGTATTTCAACCAACCGACAACAAACTCTAAATGTTCCACCCTTATAGAAAGAGATCTAAAATATCGATATCGATATAGTCGCGTGAGAACAAAAAAGGGGTTCTAAGCACGGCATCTGTTCCTTTAAACGGTTGCTAACCAGCTAAAAAGGCTTCCTGAGTTTTATAAAACTCCATTTCACAAGTGATTCAGCATCAGTTGTTACCCGCTGCTCGTTACCTCCTCATCACTACGGTGGTTGAATTACACTGATAGAATTACATTAGATAAGTTAAATTACACTGATAGAATTACATTAGATAAGTTAAATTACACTGATATTTTTGAAAATCTCCACAAATATCAAACAAATTAATAAGCTCGAGTGTACTTTCCCTGGTTACTCTCCGTTTTGTTAAAATTCAAAAAAAATGCACACATCAAATAACTCAAATATATAACCAGCAAATATCCACAACATTCAGAATAAACTTTAATGTGATTCCGAAGACAACTATCAATAAATCATTATTCTATCATTAAAATCTTAATCAAAAAAATCAAAAGTACGAAGATACTCCGGGCTGGATTTCGAAGATCTGAAATTCTCTACAGCCCCCTTTTCATCTATAAATTCATCTGTACATTTGTTGTCCGCTGTCTTAAATATATATTTACTTCGGGGTTAGTACTTTTTGAGTTTTCTTTAAATGAATTAGTCTTAACTCGTTTCCAACAAAAATTATGACTATAATACCTAAGCATAGTTGCGCACCTAAAACTACCTTACAATCCCTATAAAATAACTAGCAAATATGTGCTCACTGATATAAAAAAAGGGGGGATTATATTTCAGAAAACAAAATATAACCCCTGATTAATTATTAAAATTGGGATTGAGTCAATATGTTTTGCGTGGGATAATTTACATTCCTTCAATATTGTTCTCAAACAAACAGTAGAAACGACTTTTAATATAGATTCCAAAATTAAATTCAATTCATGATAGTCTCCTAAATTCGGTTGACTTTTCGCTCTCACTAATTCAGATTAAACAATTAACTACAATCGTTTATAGTATACGTTTTGGAATAAAATTGGCCCCGATAAAAAAAACGCAGAGTGTAGTCAAAAATATAATCATTTTTATCCAATTTTTATAATTTTTCTTTTACTCTAAAAACAGGAGGCCAATGAAGTTGATTGACAATTCTTCTTTCCTTGGGATGAGTACCCTCCACTTAACAAACACCTATTTTCCATTCTCACACTGAAAAAACTCATTATATCTTATACAACTGGAGATGTCAAAAAAAAAACAACATGCTACTAATCCCTCTAAAGGAGGACACGATCGCCCCGGCGGCCCATACTGAGGAATTGTCCAAACTAGAGGAAGTGCAACTCAACAACGACATTCGCCCAAGGATAATCATAAATATATAATTTTTATTTAATACTTTTAGTATCTTCATATAACGTATAACACATATTATTATGATAGTTTCGATCTAAGTAGACAAAAGTAATTTAAATTACATACAGGAACGGTATTCAAGTAGTCACTTAGTTATTACATAGGGGTGTCGGCCTCGTGGGGGAGCCCTGTCAGTCTGCCCTTCGGTCGGGTAGCAGTATGACTTGCGGCCGGTTTGGGATACATCACCCAAAGTTTACAAGTGAGTTAATCTGAAAAACTGTTTTCTGTAACGTTTTGCCATGACAGCACTAAATAACCCCAGAAAACTGGAATATGTATCACTAATATACAAGTAATGCAGCATCCACTTGTGGATTTCACCAAAAATCCCTCAGCGCTACCCGTTTACAACTGTTTCTTACAACTGTTGAATTTTCATTTCAATCTGATCTTTTTGTCTCACTAATCTCACTCTTTGTTTCTACATTGCCATTTTTCCTATCACGATATTTCGTTGCAAAATTAGCATTCGTTACAAACAAGATAATGTACGCAGCATACACAAAGACTCATATAATATCGTCATTTTATTTTTACTATTTACTTATTTTTATCTGTCCGGTAGTCCAATAATAACTAATTAAACAAATACAAAGTAGATAACCGGACATAGCAAACCTGCAATTGATACTTTCAGGTGTAGTTTAAATTATCAAAAAGAGTAAATATTTAATTAATCCTGATATAATTTTTTCCAATCTACCCTTAATTTCGTCATAATATAAGTTAGAGCTACCTTTTGTTTTGTTTAAACATTGTTAACAGCCATTATAGAGTATGTATGAGTACCTGCGTATCAGTACTTAAATACGCTATTAGACAACAATAACTTTAACATTGCCAGAGATCACTCACGTGTGTCGAATGGTCGTAAACGCAGTGACATGAGTCGTTTTAAACTCGCCTTCTTTTTAATGTGCTATTATCCATATCACTCCTTATTTTCATTTCATTTTGTTACCCCCCCCCCCCCACATGCTACTATTATAAATCTATTTTAGTGATTGATATTTTTACTTTCCCTGAATCTGAATTAAGGTTGATTTATAGTAGAGCGTGTGTTCAACTAGCTGTAATTACCAATAATCATGTAATTGTTACGCGAAAAAGGGGGTTATACATTAGCAACCGAGTAAAGTTTGTACTATTCCCTCGGCGTAGCACACTTTTCCTTTACTTTCTCAAAATTAATTTTATTTCAATATTCATGGTTTAAAATATTGAGTATACCAATTTGCCAATATTAGGTAGGTTTGACTACACACCTTAACACCACCGAGTAAGGCAGATACCAGAAGCAGAGATAAAAGTAATACCAAATTATTAAAACAGCATGCGTCCGTAAGCTTCAATACCATTGATTTAGTTAAAAAATTAAAGAATTTAAGTATTCGAAGATTTTTCTAACATTCTTTAGGTCTTTTTGAGTAACTCTCTGTACCAATTTTCAATTAAGACAACTCTCTCTAGGGTCAATTTCTTCTTTGGGCTTCCATTAACGTCCGAGATAAGGGGATTCAGTCCCAGATTAGTTCTGATTCACGTAATTTAGTGAAAGACAGGGGGAGTTGAGTCAATTATTTCTACTTTCACCCCTGTTTTCCTAGACGCACCCTTTCAGGGATTTTATCTTTACAGTTTAACTCTTCTTTTGACCCATATGGCGACCACACCTCGATACATTTATTATCAAACTACGATTTATTATTTTCCTGATTCTGTAGAATTCATTGCGTTCCATGTACGATCAATTCAAAAAAGGTCAACGAAGAATTTTTCTTAATTCAGTCGATTATTTTGCATGTTTCTTTTATTTCAAGTATCCATTGTTGTCATCCCTCGAAAAAATCGTTTACATAAATATTTTACGCTAAAACGAGTGGACTAGATGAGTGTAGTAGATGTTCAGTGAGCACACTGGTTTGGCGATGCACCAGCACCTAATTTTGCTTCTGCTATTCTCAAGGGCCTCTCCAGTTGCTGAAGCTTCGTGGCTTCGATTCACTGCGCCATGGACCCTTAGTTATTATAGACGAAATAAGATACTTTTAACATTCGTTACCTTACTCACGGCGGATTCTAATCACCACAAAATGTGTATATTCCAGTTCGTTTCACTCTTTCAAATTTTACTGTCTCTATACCTTGAAGGAAACACAGTCCAGTTCGGGTCAAGACTTTAACTGTTGGGTTCGCTAATAAGAATAAGGACATTGAATTAACTAGAGTTTCACAAATAATCTTTTGCATGGAAAACAATAGCATTTACTTAAGAAGGGAATCTGTGGCACACTGCCTCAACTCTCATTTCTACCCATGTTATGACATTAGGATGAACAACAGCGAACAGTCAAGTATGTTAAGTACATTTACATGAAACATAGGTATTTTATGGACTAAGCTGTAAATGGAAACGAAAAACTACACAGGCGCATGGAATTCGGTAGAATTCTTTATCGCATATCAACTTTCCCCGTTAATACCTATGAGTGCCGTTCATTTTTTCCGTCTTCTCTTTTTCTCCTCATAAACATTGTCGGTAATCTTAGGGGGGATAGAATAAATATTACCTGTGTATCCAAACAATCTTACCCCTTTCCTATACAGTTTTGCTTTCAAAGGTGGAGAAATCGACCCAAAACGCAACTCACTAAATTTCAACTGCTCGTTATGATCCTGGAAATTCAGTGGCATACAGATGTAAAAAAAAGGTATGCTACTGTGCCGGGCGGTATTTAAAAACTAGTTTCGGTGGAGGTAATCCAACATTTTTATTGCAGTGAATTTCGAACGTTTAAATTCGTAGTCTAAATGTTGCAATTTTTGTTCTAAAAACTGATTAGGGCTGTTTCGTCTTGAGCAGAGCGCAAGGGATGTTACTTATTTTTCCGGGGGGATTACCTCTATTCCTCGGGTTTTGGGGAGAGATAATTACCCTTATGCCAACTCTCTAAATACGGATAGGCTTATAATGCACAACTAAAAAGTTGTAGATAACATTGAAACCTACTCGTCTTTGACAAATAGAATCAAGAAATAATCATCTGTCATTTTCTGAATCCAAACGCCACGTATTTAACTATTTCTGTCCAACATGGAATACTTACTCAGGTAGAAAAATATTATTCCACCCTTTGGCATACTTATCTTCCCCCTATACATTGATTTAACAAATTTTAAATTAAGCTATCATAATTATTTGTTACTACTTGTTTTTGTAACTCATTAAAATTAATCGTAGTTTCTTATTACTATTTCATTTATGACAGACCCTTAACGGTAACGGGTAGTTCATATTGTAGCCTTCCAGACAACTTTTAATAAACCTTTCTAACAAACGTTTTAATAATTATCCGATTCTTGTAACAATGATTAATTGAAGATTTATATAGTCATCCTTAAATAGAAATAAACTTTTATTCATGACGACGAAATACTACGTTGGTGGTTACTCGGTTAATTAAGCACAATTCACACTTTATTTCAGTCATAATTTACTTTACTGCTCTGGAAGTGGAATCACCTTTGGTCGGCACGATACGCAGTTGCATCCTTTTATTCTTTTGCGCTGAGATAAGAAAATTGCACAAACATACATAAATATATGATGACATGGAAATCCAATGATAACTTATTCTTTAGATCTTTAAGTTGATACCTTCTAATTGATTTAATTAATTAATACTACAAATCCAAAATTTAATTAATTGCATAACAATACACAAACTTTTATGTTTTAATTGAAGAAATTCTTAATATATGCATAATTCCCCGAACCCTGCACCTGAAAACTATAGAATATGTTTCCTACCCGCGGTCTACTTTTGACGATAGCCTAGACAGGAACATTGAAAGCATCACTTTTTGAACACATTCAATTCATAGAAGTATAAGGAGCAGTTGTCAGCCAACATGCACTCTCGCGAAAAAACTAAACGAGTACGATTTCTGCATTATACCTTTATTTGAAAGGCATCAGAGCAATGCCAAAGAGTAGCGACATAAACGACCACCGATCATTTACAAAGGCCACGTTTCCCTAAGAGATTAAAAGTTAAATAGGATTCTGCATGTTAAAAAATTACAAATTTACATATTGTAAATGATACAGCCTAGCTAGAGCATCCAAAATTTTATATTTCCGTCAAAATATACAAAATTCGACAGAGGTTCTTTAATTTGGTTCAACCCTCCCGAAATTATAAGCAAAACTGTATGTAAAGTTTTAAAGAAGATTACTACCCTCCTTTTAGTACATTGAAATTTTTAATGATGTCCCATTCTCAGTGGCCAACGGCAATCCGACTTCGTGACCGAACCTTCTATTTTCATGATCCTTAGAAAGGATGTTACTTCCTTCACATTTCCTTACATTCACACTTTTCACTATATAACAAAAAACATTTATCACTATACGAGAACTAAAAAATGTATTTCCATAACTGTAAAACGGCGTTGTAAGTGTTTATCCTTCTCAATTGTAATTATTGTAAAATTAAATATATATGAGAAAGCGTCCAACAGAAACAATACATACTACATCTAAATATAACTCGCACTAATTACGGAAGCATCGAATGAATTAATATGAGATCTACCGGTGATAGGGACAAAATGGTTGCAATAATTAATAGTAAATGACAAAAGTTTATTGGGCGGTTAGAGATAATATAGCATTCACTTAAATATTGTATTGCTGTAGGTCAGTTATAGATTCTCTTAATGATTGTATTACCGTGGTGTTGTGGTGTATAAGGTTATAAAGCTACTATGATTATCCTCTGTGACTATGCTGAGGGGAATTTTTTCAGTGACAGCGAAAGTCTTAAGCAGGTGAAATTACAGTCAGTTCTCTTTAGTGGCTCATCATTTCCTCAACAGTGGAGATAATAGTATGTAGATACCCAATGGGAATATTTATATATATATTATCTCGCACCGGAAAAGCCGACAAAGGGATAGAACTTTTGAGAAAGGAGGAATAGAAAGATATAAACAAAAATTTAACCCTCTTCTACACTTCAATAGGCTTTGTGAAGATTTTACCACATTCTGGTGTTATCCATTGCGCGCAGAAAAGAAATTACTGAGAAAAATTCCCAGGATTTACCCAATACTGTCGTACACTCATTCAAGAGCTCAGAGATTACATTTTGTTCTTTTGAGTATCCTTCTTACAAAGCTCCTTTCGTCTTTCGCGGCCGAAGAGAGGTGAGATAGTAAATCAGGCCGATGATTTATTGATATCTATGCTTTATTGGGTGAACTAAAAATTTATGGGAAATGAATCTATCACTTGCATTGGTAGTGATTGTTCGGAGATTATTATAAGTTAAAACCGAAACTCTCAATGTTGGGGGTTTGCTCAATGAGTCCAAAACTTGTCCAGTTGGCCAAAACGACTTGAAGATCTAATGAATATGTCTTACTAAGGAATACGTTGTCATCTGTAGATTATTATTGTAATAAATGAAATATAACTGTTAAAATTGTACAGAATAACTAAAACTTGTGGATTCAACAACTTCATTCACTCCAACTATTCAAATGTACCTACTATTTTCGAATATGTATACTAGCAGGAAGTAGCAGTGTAGTACATATATTAAGCAATGCAAAAACACTCAAGTGAAAAATTATTTACACCCTTTATGCAAAATTAAATACGTCGGCCAGTTAACAGCCATATGCAACAAAACAGATTTGATAAACCATAAGGTTTGAAAATATTGGCACTTTTACGGTTACTTCCCATTTACTTCGCATACGACAGAAGAATACTCTAGGCCGTAAGAGAGCCATGTAAGGCCGATTCCCCAAACTTTTACCAAAACCCCTTCACACTCCCGAATAAATACCGGAACACATCGGGTTGCTACCTAATGCACAGCCTTATCGACCTACACCATTTACCTGGGAATATAATTTCGGGAATATAATTATGAAAAAAATATACAATTCTGTTGTTTTAATAGTCTATTATCTATTCGGTTGCAGAAACAGGTAAGGCTACATATTGAGTCTGTGGAGTGCAAGTGTATATTATGCATTGCATACCTGGGAACTTAAAATATTATTTAAATTGAATATCTTACCTTATGCGTAATATACTCAACCAAGTATGCAAGAAGAACTTACATTAAGCGCAATCATGCTGTAGTAATAGGAAAGAATTTTTGACGGGTGTCCGCGATTATAAACACCATACACCCTACACCATAAACCTTCTTATCTTTCTTACATGGTAAGCGATGTAAGGACCCGCTCCCACTCTCCTAACGTATTTTGCATTAGACGTTATCTATAAAACGCATGAAAGATGTATAAATTCACAAGGGCTATTAATAGCATACATCTTAAGACTTAAACAGAAGGACTCTCGCTGAATTCAATGGTAAATACGATCTCTATTCAACAACTGGGGCATAGCGATCTACTTGTCCTTATACCCTCGGTTGACATTATGGAAATAGATAGTATATATATAAAATCGTGTGTAAAAGAGTGCACATGTCATAAACAAAAATGGATAAAGCGCTACTTTATGAAGATGCCGATTCGGCCAACCTGTCTGTCGGTCTAATGTACGCGATAACACAAAGAATGTGGATATCGGACAGAATAATTCTCTTCGTTTTTGAGAGCATAGTCTCCTGTTCCTAAACTAGTAATGGAATTAAAACTACAATTCTATGCAAATATTTCGAGTCTCTGTGTATCGTAACGTAAAAAGAGTATCCTACATATAATTAATAAATCATAAATTACCCCCGCTACTTGGCTATAGCCATTTTGCAAGGGTCTGTTCAGTAAACAAATCGCTAAGTGCTTCAAAACATGTTTTAAAAACAATTATGTTTTTCAAAGAAGAATTTTGTGACAATAAAGAAGTGACGTATTTAATGATATCTCGAACTTCGAAGTAGCAAACCAAAGGACCAGAACCAAAAGATATGAGGAAGAATTTCATAATTCTCAGCGTATCTTCCACAATGGACCCCCTCTGGAGGTCGCTAAGGAATAAATCGGCTGACAGTTTTTGGGCCAGGCCTCAGTTAACTAGTCAATACAGAACCGGTCAATTCTGACTTAAAAAATCTATTAATTTTTCGCAGTGTTGGTATTGCGCAACTTCCTTCTCACAAAATTTAGAGAAACACCATAATAAGCAGGTTTTGGAGTACTTTTTGGAGATTTATAATCCAAAAAGGAAGAGTTATATCTTAAACTTTATACAACGTCCGAATACGCTAGGAGTAATTGTAAAAGTCTCGTTCATTCTATTTTTGCCATTAACTTTTACCGAATATGTTAATAATATGATAAGAAGTTTTAAAAATACGTTAAAAATATGATAAGAATACGTTATGAATAAGTGAAAATTATGTATATAACTATAAAAACATTTGCAATAAGTATGTATGATTCAACTAAAAATGTCTGATAAGTAATTTTAAGTATCCTTCTTAGATAATTACATTAACAATAAGTATGTATGATTCAACCTAATGTGTCTGATAAGTAATTTTAAGAATCCCTCTTAGATAATTACATTAACTATAAGTATGTATGATTCAACTAAATGTGTCTGATAAGTAATTTTAAGAATCTTTCTTAGATAATTACATTAACAATATGTATGTATTATTCAACTAAATGTGTCTGACAAGTAAATTTAAGAATCTTTCTTAGATAATTACATTAACAATATGTATGTATTATTCAACTAAATGTGTCTGATAAGTAAATTTAAGAACCCTTCTTAGATAATGACATTAACAATATGTATGTATTATCCAACTAAATGTGTCTGAGAAGTAATTTAAATATCTGTATAATAGTATAGTAATTAAGTAAAATAATAACATTAGCAATAAGCATGTATAGTTCAACTAAAGTGTGTTTGAGAAGTAATTTAAATAACTATATTATATTATATAAATTAAGTAAAATAATAACATTAACAATAAGAATGAATAGTTCAATTAAGTGTGTTTGAAAAGTAGTTTAAATAATCATTCTTACGTTATGGGAAGACTTTTGATTAGAAGTGAAACATGACATAGGTGACTAATGTAAACCTTAATTTTCTTCATCAAAGGAGGGACGATTGTGACGGAGTCACATTTTAATTAAAATCATCACAACCAGAATGATGGCTAGTCACACTCCTATTATTAAATATAGATAAATATAGTATCACTACGATTCATTAATAGAGAGAAGAACCTAGATTGAAAGTCTAGATTGAAACCAACTCAATTGTATATTGGATAGCACGTATTTCCTTGCAGTATTATATAAGGTCTAGCCTTAAAACATAATTTATAATGTAGTGTAGTAAATAAGGCCACACTTCAGACGTCTAGCCAAAGAGGCTAGCCGACACGAAAAGACACGAAGAGATATGAGTTCTTCGTTCTGTCTGCAAGTGTCTGATTACAGTGCCCGACAAGTGAATAAGTGTAGCAAATACTCCGTCTATGAAGAATTGCTTATTATTATACACTCATCCGGCGA